>JAEAOA010000720.1:1280000-1535000 GCA_016746295.1 Potamilus streckersoni
CTGACGGATCACGTGTATCATTGGAAATGTATAAGCATGGCCTGACGGATCACGTGTATCTTTGGAAAGGTATAAGTTCTGTCAAATAGCTTTAAAACCATTAACACTCAATATAAATTTTACTATAAACTATTTTTTATTTTAGTTATGTGTACAATGCCATTTTTCAGAACATGATAGGCTATACAAGGGTGCTATTGTATACTGTGTAGGAATAACCCGAGAAAATCTCCAGATGAGCCACCGGCTCAAGGAAAGCTCAAGGGCAAGCTTCTCACTTACCAACGTTGGTTGAGAACGAGACTCAAACCCTCGCGAAAAGAGATGAAATGTGGGTGGTTTGTAAAAGCGAGCTACTTATACCAACTGTCCCGCCCGTGAGTTGCCCTTATAAATCTGCGCTGACCCACCATTGTCTATCATTATATCTGTATTGAACGTGGTGGAAACGTTGAAACACATATATGAGTGAAGAAGTAGGGCGGCAAAGGAACAATCATGGATGTACATATTTAGAAAACACATATAGGTCAGCATTATAAAATATATAATAAAAAAAATTGGGAAGATAAAATATTCCGATAGTCTCAGGAAATAAGACACAAAAAGTAAAACGCATAATTCCGTATTTAAAAAACTGTAAATAAAACAGAAGAGACAAACGGTAAAGTTAATAAAAACGGACTCAAAATTTAATAACGAAATCTACATGTAACATACATAATTATGTGGCATGTAATTACAATGGAAAATTTGCATGCGACAGATAATTATGAATGAAAATTTACATTCGATGGATAATTATGAAGTGAAACTTACATATGACAGATAATTATGAAGGAAAACTTACTTGGGACAGATAAGTATGAATGGAAAGACATGTGACACATAATAATAACAACGAGAAACTTATATATCACATACATAATCCAGGGTGCTGATATATATTGATTGGTATTTACAATATGCAACAATATAAGATTCAATATTTACTCTACAAAGAAATATATATATTTATTTCTCTTTAACACTCATAGATGACATAGAAAGACATAAAGGCAGAAAGACAAATTACATGCACAATTTACCTTAAGAATTAGTTGAAAAAGTCAGAAAACCATTCATCTCGTTCAATATCCTAGATTGATTTGTGAAATCTGAGCTTATTTCCTAATCCTTCCCATCTTCTTGCACAAAGTGGAAATGCATGTTAAGTCCTTAAATCAATTATACTCGTGCTGGTCTCAACGATAATTTCTCTTAAACGTGTCCCATCAACCGTGTCATTATTATCGATCACTGGACAACGACGTTTAGTCATGGCTATCATTCGATGCGGATTTGAAGTTATCGGCTTGGATACAAAAAAAAAACATTGTAACTATAAAAGAAGTTCTAACATCCCAGAATCCCTTACCTCTGTGTGTGTATGTATGTGTGTGTGTGTGTGTATGTGTGTGTGTGTATGCCATATAACATGCATTATTTGCTGCGATAAAAATTACCAAGTTTGTTTCAGCATAAGAAAGAGTCCTTTTAGTTTATGCTAGAGTGGATAGAGAAATGTGACAACATAGAAGGTGATAAGTTTTCTCGAGTCATATTTTCACGATCTTACTTTGAGACACGTAAATTGCTCAAAGTACTTAATCGAGTAGCAAATTTCAGTTCTAGAAAAGACTTAAAAGATCGCAAACGGTGCAAGGAAAACAACACACTTTCCATACGCTTCGACTTAATACAAGGTCTTACGCAGGGGATCAAAGAAACCAAAACAACACACACACACACACACACACACACACAACAATGCATGTGGGGTGATGCTTGTGGAACAAAAAAAAACATTTACATTGTTAAAGAAATGTAAATTCTACGGAAGAAATAGCAACAACGTGACCTTTTGTGCTATCATACATGAATCAGGAGAACAAATCTTCATTCAACTCAGCATAGCACACTGGAGAGAGAGAGACAGACAGACAGAGACAGACAGAGACAGACAGAGAGAGAGACAGACAGAGACAGAGACAGAAAGAGAGACAGACAGAGACAGACAGACAGACAGACCTTTCTGCGTGATTTATCATCAGCCACCAACTTTTATGATTTTGTAGCTATATCCAATACGTTTAAAAGTAACATAAAATGGTAACGTAAGACCTAAAGTTACATCAGAAAACATATGGAAATATCACCAAACAGTTTAAACATTAAAACTGAGAGAGTCGGAAAACACAGTCCCTCGCTTTGCCACTATCAGATTTCCTTGTATGGTCAGATCTTATCTGTAATAGTGTGGCTATAATAGAGTATTACTGCTACCATATGAGCCTTCATTATAAACAAATACACATGAATAAATAACTGTAATGAAACAGACAGACAGACAGAAAAGACAACAAGAAAAAGGAAAATCAAAAGATCACAGTAAACTAGTGCATATCTTTGAGTAATAGTATGTATGCAATGAACTCGTCCAACTCGTTAACAGTAGTAGAAGAAAACAAGAGTTTTAGCCCAAACCCTTGTTTTTCCTCTGCTACTGGTACACAGACAGGTATTTTGTAACCAGACAAAACAACAGGTGTTGGAATGCTATGATTCATCCAGATAAGCTCTGTCATACAGAGGTGACGAATTTGTTAGAACAGCGCATGCGTGGAATGTTCACAAATTATTCTAAAGACGGCAAGACGGGTTTTATTATCAGTCTACCACTAGATTTTCATCAGATGACATGTTCTGTACAGCGTGGAAATTAAACTGCGCATTAGAGCGTGGAGATTTCAGTTAACAAGACGGAAATTAAACTACGCATTAGAATGAATGTGAAAGGTAAGTTATATTATTTTATATCTCGTGACTAATGATTAATGTTTCAACTGTTGATATTAAAAATACTTCATTATCACGATTATAGATACTAACATTTACTTTACCGCTCACACAGCGACGGGACTCAAACAAATCTTTTATTTCTGGTTTGTTTAGAGGATATTTTGTGTCGATAAAATACACCTTTGACCGATCGGGATCAATTGTGAGTTTAGTATATTTTTGTTGGCTAATGGGGCTGTGAAAGTTTTTAAATTCCGCTAGCAACTTTTGATACAATTGTTCGATATAATTGAAATACACGCTATTATCAGATCTGATGAGCGAAATTTTTAACTTGTCACGTATTCCACTAAAACATATACCTGATGTTTCATTATTAAATTCAACTGTCAATTGTTTACCGTCCATCATTAGATATTTGATGTTACTACTGTAGCTATTTGTCATTATCAAATTTTAAAACATTATTTTATAAGTTTAGATAAAATTTTAATTGGAAAAGATAATGTCAAATTTTCAAACATTATTTTATAAGTTTAGATAAAATGTTAGTCGGAAAAGATAATATCATCATCATGACAATACCCAAGGGCAAGTGCATCTACCCCATTTTCGCAATAACGTTTTTCATCAAAATTACACAATCCACGTTTGATAATGACATCTGTTTCAAGCTTATGATGATTAATCCGAATTGCCATAGCTGTCATAAAACTAACACCGCCATCAAGCGCGTACTTGTAGTCATCAAATTTCATAAAATTTTTAACAAAATCACGAGGCAGACCTTTTGCTTTTTTCGTGCTTTTATTATTATCTAACAATACGGCATACATTTTGCTGCGTAATCCGATAAAGTATTTGATAACGCTCGAGTTCATTTCATCTTTGAACTTACCAATAACCTTTTTATTTGTGTCGTCATGAAATTTACTTTCACGTGGATAATCCGAAAGATCAAACAGATCTCGATTATTGTACATGTCCTGATAGATATCCTCACATTCGATTTCATATACGAGCGAATCGGTATCAGTAAACAATAACCTACTGGCCGGCCACTGAATTTTAGCAAAATTATAATGAAAATCATACATCAGCCACTTTGATAAATCTAACACTGTAGCTCCAACATAGATCGGCTTGTTTAGTTTTAGATTTGTTATTCTTCTTTGTAAATCATCGTCTGACACAAGTTTGCTTCTGCGATTGACATCATTAACTAATTAACTAATTCAATTTTTACGCGTTTCCTAATATTCTCCATCGTTTTACCAAAAACAGCATTGTTCATCAGTTTAAAGAAATTTTTCTCAAAATCTGTTTTTGCTGCAGCCCTTCTTGAAGTGTTTGAGTTAATGTAACATCTCATCCACGGCGACTGATTAAATTTTAGTACACGATGAACTTTTCTCAACACAAGACCAGCATCGACTGCTTGTTTTAAAACTGTGTAATGCAAAACATAATTTCGTTTATGAAGCAAATTTGGTACTAGTTTCTTGACCATGGAATGTTGCCTTGGTGATGCTAACGCTTGTTGTTATTTTGATAACAAGCTATAATCTATGACCATCGATTCCCCACAGAAAGCGTAATCTTTATGCAATTTGTGTAGCGAATTTGGATAATCAAGATCAACTTCAACGAAATAGGAAACACCGTCGGGTATCTTTTTTCTATTTCAGATAGAAATCGATCAGCCGTGATCCAATGAAATGAACCAAGAGGCGTTGGTTCTGCCATTGAACCACCGTACAAGTTGTTACAATCTAAATAAATTATATATTTCGAAGGGAGCTCAGGATTATACTATTTCAAATATTTGTTTGTTTGCTTCAGCATATCTTTTCGTTATCACTCTAATACCGCCTCTGATACCTCTTTCGATAAAATTGAACATATCAACGTCAGTCAGTAATTCTAACCTTACCTTACTAAACTTTAACAGAGCATCCCATGACAACCCAGGGGCAGAATAATACCAGCAAGGATCTAGTCCATAATTATTATAAATCACTTCACGAAAACTTTCAAAAGCATCTGCTAGTTTTGAGGTATAAATCATGATAATTACCAAAAGTCTCACAATCAAACTCCTTCCAGATATCTTGTGCATACCTGTACTCATCATCGGTTATATTTTCATTTTGAAGTTGTGAGTAAAATTTATCTTTGTTAGACAAAGATGTTTCATCACATTTACTCCAGTCGTTGAGATATTCGTATGGAAAAACTCCTTTTTTAGCTAGTAGATTAAATTTATCTCCAAAACAATCTCTTAGGTTATCAAATTTACTACAACCTTTCACTAACTCATCTAACGAGGCTGCCATAAACTGCAGGCTGTCAATGAAACGTAATTTACATAGCGTAACTAACATGTACTTTTCAAAATTATTTGGAATGCATTTGATGATATTATCTAGTTTTAGACGAGCTTTTACGTCAGGATCACTAAAAGCTTCTACTATAATGTGACTATCATATCCTCGAAAATTGTGAAGAATAACCGGAATAAAATCTGGAGCATGAAATTTTAAATTACACTGATTCT
Source organism: Potamilus streckersoni (assembly GCA_016746295.1). NCBI lineage: Eukaryota > Metazoa > Mollusca > Bivalvia > Unionida > Unionidae > Potamilus > Potamilus streckersoni. The sequence continues at coordinate 1,285,399 of JAEAOA010000720.1, forward strand.
GAGCCGCTCCACGGTACTGTCCAGTCAAATGGCAATGGTCATGTACTTTTTTCTTACTAACGTTGTCAGAGTCAAAAGCGTTTTCACAAATATGACAAATTTCCGCTTGCTCGTGATCAGCTTCTTGTTGAGGTGTTAATTTTAACATTGACGTTACTCTTTTCAAACGATAAGTAATATTATCAACTTCGTTAATCAACTGCTTGAGAAGCCAGACAGCTGGATTTTTACCACAATAGTATTTGATTGGTTTAGATAATCTAGAATCAGTACACAAACTACCTTGTACGCTACTCCACATGGAACATGATTTTGAATTTTTCTTGTACTTGATTGATTAGGATTATTTTCTACGCCAAGTACAGGTTGAAGTAAACACTCAAAATCAGCGTATATGACGAAAGGAATTTTTAGTTTGTGATTATGATGGGCAAACTGTAACATACTATCATTTTTAGATGGCATTGCTATTCTTTGTACATCATTACAGTACTGCAAATGCTTTTGTAATGTTTCATTGTTTGTACAGCCATGCAAGCAGCCGTAACAAAAGAACTTTTTGTTGTTATTCTTATTGTACTGTTTGCCAACTAGTCCGTTAAAATTTTTAATCCAAACGTAATGATTTTTATAAAATAGTAAATTTATAGTAGATTGTGAAGCTTTTTCTAAAATATATCTCGGATATACATCCTCTTTTTCATCTAGTCCGAAAACGTTAATTGAAATATTGTTTTGCTTCTCAAATTTTGGTGTTTGATTTTCTGCCACTGGAAAGTTAATATCTTTAAAATTTAATCTAGACACGTGACTGATATACTTCTCAACGCGGTCAGCGTGTTTTTCTGCTGGAAATAACGCGGAAAGAACAGCCCATTGGAAACATTTGCTATCTACGTTTTTGATGTTTATACAACATCTTTTATTTTTTATTTTTGGTGGTAGGTCAATATACGAACTACCGCGTAATGCGTCATATTTCATCGTGTGAAACAAAATTTCCTTGATCATTTCAAACTTCTAACCCGAACCTAATTCAGTGAATTCCTCTATTTTTTCCAAATTTCGTCGTGTATTTCATCAGATAGTGATAACAGATCAGTCCCAAGCAAAACACGTTTTGATTTTGCGTTCATATACGGATCTGCAATTTTCTTTTCAGTTGATTCTTTCGCTACAAGTAGCTTTGAAAATATAACATGATATTGCACTAATAATCTGATACTTTTGTGTTTCTCGAGCTCACGTTTTACAGTTGTCTGTAGTAGGTGGTAAAGATTTGTTGCAGTAATATTTACTAAAACATTTTGATTATCAAATTTATAACTATTGTCAAAACCTGCAAAAGCAGTCGCTATTTTATCAGGTTCTCCCATAAAGCTTCTCTTAGCTATATCACGCAATTTTAACATTATTATACAATAATGTAATATCTAATTGATAATTTACCTCACACTGCGCATGCGCTAAAAATCAATTAGTGATAAAAAAATTACCTATAATATAATGACAGCAAATCTGACAAACACATGTGAGCAAGAAGCATATCAAGTTCAGCCAAAGTATAACTTTACCTCACACTGCGCATGCGCTAAAAATCAATTACAGATTAAAAAAAAATCACCTATAGTATAATGACAGAAAAACTGACAAGCGCACGTGAGCAAGAGATATATAATGTTCACCCAAAATACAACGTATACGCTGGAAATACATTAGGTTCGGTTATTAACATTAAAACTAGAATATCTGTTGGCAAACTAAGTCAGCGGGTAATCAGTTTAGTGTGAAAGGAGATAATACTGAGAGGATTACAATGCGTAGAAAAGATTTTATTTACACGTTGCTCTGCGATGACATTCCAGAGGGACAGCGTGTATTTCATTTGAACGGTGCAGTCACTGATGACAACATTGAAAACTTATCATTACAAGATGAGTTTCAGCCGCAACCGGTCTTTGATTTATACGAGGCTAACGATCGCGGTATTATTAGAAACAGAAAAACTAAAAGAGTTATTGGTATTATAAGCAATATGGAATATATTAGGGTTACTGTTAGTGGAACATCGACAGATCAAGTTCATTATAATGGTCATAGGTTTGTTTACGAGGTGTTCAACGGATCTATACCCTATTGTCTGGTTATTAATCACATCAATAACGTTAAAACAGATAATCGATTGGAAAATCTGGAGCTAGTGACGCAACAGGAAAATGTGAGAAAAGGAAAAAATAGTAATGGTATTAATTTTAGATGTCCAGCAAAACCTGTTGTTTCGTTAAACCTCAAAACGGATGAGGAGATCAAATTCAAATCGATTACAGCTGCGGCAAAGCATTATAAGATAAATTCCAGAGCAGTAAAATATATAGCCGATAGAGTAACAAAATCAGCTTTTTCAAGCGAATAAAATGCCAGGATCGGTTTTAGATATAATTATCAATAATAGTCAAACAATTATGAGCAAATTCTATAACATCATCATGATCAAATTTTAGCGTCGTTACTGCACTTTCATTAATTTTATTTTTTTCTGCTGCTGTTAGCAATATTTTATGAGAATCACCTTGCATAACAAAAACGTCAACAGAATATACACTATAATCCAACAAACATTTTCTTACCGCTTCGGCTAGTTCGTTGTAATTTACTATATTAACTTTTTGGTGATATTTTATCTCGACCATCATCTTATAATAACAAATTAGATAAAAATATATTATATTAATGAACTTGATGAAACTACTCGCTGAATTATATGAAGAAGATACTAGTGATAAGGTCGCCAGCAATAAGGTCACGCATAGTATTACATTTTCCAAAGATTTGGTAGACAAATCTGTTGGATATAGTGAAGATGATATTTTGTATAAAAATGTATCTGATGATGATGGTGAAATAGTCACTGTTGCTGACAGATCGAATTACAGCAGACCAACAACTAAACGATATAATGCCAAGTATTACATTGCAAAAACAATAATAAAATTTAATTTTAGCGTTGCCGAACAAAAACTGTTTTGGCAGCTAATCAGACCTTTCTTAAACATCAGAATTCCAGGCCGACAGAAAAATATTAAATTCGATTTCATATTTGTCCAGATTTTTAACTTAATGACGATCTCTGACGATCGCAGACAATATCTAATATCGTTATGTAAAGCAGTAAAAGGCAAATCTGTCAAACAAAAGTATGAGGAAATTTATAATAGCATTATATCATAATTTGTTTGGTTGGAATCTATCTGTTAAATTTATCGCTATACCAACGCCATTTGACTAAACTTTTATCTCCTTTTTTCTAATCACGTTTTCAATAACGAAAACATCCTGCTCAGTTTTCTGTAGTTCTTGCTCGTAAAAACTACCTATGATAGGTTCCCCTGCCAGATCTTTTAACGCGTATGTTATAGGTATTGTTAAACGTACCTTATCAACCACAAATACTTCTTCGCTCCAGTTTGGAGTAAATCCTTTTGCAAATACCTTTTTTGTCAAAGAAATTCTAACTTTATCACCAACCTTAAATTTATGTCTGCGGTACATGTTATCATTTGCTAATATCGGATTTTTAATAGCATTATTGGGTGACAGTTTGATGGTTCGATGTTTCGTGTTATTGTTATTATATTCGCCTACGATTTGAGAAAGGTCATCGATGTACCTGTTGGTGGTTTTAGCTGTCATATGTTTGTGTAATTTTTCTTTTAACGTGTGATTAAATCTTTCAACTACAACGCTTTTACCTTCGTTTCCTGTAACATATTTTTTATATTATTTTGTTCTAGAAACTGCTAAAACTTTTTGGTAAAAAAACTCAGATCCGTGATCAGTCCAGATTTTGTTTGGTTCACTTTCTGTACTCGTTATTATTTGTTTTAGCGCATCAGTCATTGAAGTCCTTGCCTTATCCGAAACAGGTACACTGAAAGCGTATTTACTAAAAACGTCTATAACATTAAACAAATACCTTTTTGGAGCGCCATCAGCGTCAACGTTAAACTGAGCTAGATTGGATACATCCACCAAATCTATTGCCCAGATATCATCTACGGTATTAGCGACAACTTTACGTCGTGGGAACTTTTTTTTAGGTCTGTGTAGTTCGACTGCAAGATCATCGTATACTTTTTCTGAGTCCAAGTTTATATTTCGCTCCAATCATTCCCTGAACAAATCTTATATCAAAACGTTCTCGTAGATTTGTTGGCTCCATATCACGTAATTCGTCTAACATTGCTTTATCACAATCTGATTTCGAGTTTTCATGATCACGATAACAGATATCATGACGCATCGCTATTGCATCCACTTGGTTGTAAGGCTCATGTCCTGGCAATGGATTGTCGTTTTCATCTAGTTGCTGATCTAGCGGATTGTAAGGTCCTGTATACCGATGACCTGTCAAAGTCCAAACGCCTTTTGGTGTTGGTAATTTTCCAATAATTTTATGTATATCTATACCTGTACCTATTATTTCTCTGTTGTTACAACATTGACAGTATGCGACAATTTTATTTTGCTCAAGACACAAATCTCTGTTAGAATCACAGTTGCATATCATTCTATATTTTCAGTCGTCGACTAAGATAATATCAGGATAACCAGATCCTAGAGAATTTTTCGCTGACGACACTGTCGCTGGGGATGTTTTCTTTAAAAACTTATTTTTTTTCTCTTTTCGCAGATTGCGCAAAAACTTTTTAATATTATCCTGTTGTTTTTTGTTTTTTTTTTTTGTTTTCTCTGTTGTTTCATTAATATTTTCTGTTTTAGTTCTACACTTGAGACAGTATGTTGACATTATTATATTCTTAAATTTAGATAAAATTAATTGCAATCTCATCATTAGGGTGAGAAGGTTGCTTGTCAAACTATAAAATAAATTTTAAAAAATTGAGATTTCTGCTCATTTGTCGGATAAACATAATACAATAATATCCGCAAGCTGACGTTCCAACAGGTTGGAGTTGATTTGATGAATAGTATTCCTTTTTAAATTTATTGTTCATATTCTTTTTTATTACATCGCTTGGAGGAAGTCCAAACGAGTCAAAATAAGTATTGTTATAAACTGCTACTCAATGCGTGCCGGATCCGTCATTAAAATCTTGTATATTAATAACACACGAACTTACAGCTGACGGCGATTTAATTGCTGCGAGTTCATCTTTAGAATAAACTCTGTAAAATCCAGGAACCGCTTTTAACTTATCGATTATATCAAAATTACTCAACGGGGTGGTCGAGTTCCTGGTAATGTTAGACCACGTCTGATTCCTAAAAGATTTGGCAGCAGACTTCCTGCTAGTTCCCGCCAAAAGTGGAGCGAACTGAATAATTCCTCCTTGTTTTGCTTGTTTGCGTTTTGTTGTTTTTTGTTTTTGTTTTCTTTTTTTCTGGCGATTTTGTTGTTGGTGATTTCTTTTTCCGTTGTGGCATTATAATATATCATTTACATAAAATTTACAATTTTTTTTCCACTTCCACGAATGATACCATTACCCTCAACAGCTTTCTTCGTTGCGCCAGAGACTGCTCCTGACATTGCTGCTAGTGTTAATAATATAATTATAATATAATTATAATGTTCCCAACACCGGCAAAACTTTAGGTATTATTGTACTAGTTAATACTGATAATGCTGGACCAAGAAAACCACCTTTGACAACAATGTCGTTTGCCATCGCTGTCGTTTGTGCAGCACTCAAATTTAAAATAAAAGTTTTTTTACGATCATACTTCTTTACTTAATTTTTGTTAGCATTAATTTTGTCAAAACACCATCAGAAATATTAGGATTAATTTTTAATGATACCTGTTCTCGCTTTGCAATAGCAGCTACTAATTTTTTAACTTGGCCATCGGTCAAATATACTTCTTTTACAATATATTTTGTCATTTTATATAACAACTGTAGATTAAACTTGAACTGTCATTTTCCCTTCAATAGAATCTACTGTGATAAATCTATCACTATTCACTACGGCGCTACTGGAACTGCCCCAAGTGTCCATGAAATTTCAATATCCGCTGTTCTGTCTACAATTTGCTCGTTATGTTTACTAACATCAAAATGAAATATAGGATAAAGTGTACGAAATTCCTCTGCTGATATCTGAGTTCCATCTTCAACATCTTGATATTTTTGCATTGCGTCAAGCAGGTACATGTACGGTCGAGAAATATCTTTATTAGCGTCATCAACAAAATTGCACTCGATAGATCGATCTGGATATTGCTTCGAATTTAATCTAGCATATATTCGTCTGATATCAGCGTTGTCAAATATTGCATTATTTTGTTGTTGGTTGCCTCGTCGGGCGTGCTGTTGAAATACAACAAATATTTGTCTCGGCAGTTGTTCGCTTGATGTTGTTGTGACCCTCCACGTGTAGTCAGTAGTATTTGGAACCGCTGCCTGATATATTTTATGCTGCTTAAAATAAATTCTATTTGTATGCTTATCAAGCGTACTATTTAGTTCTGACATTTTAGTGATTGATGGTGTTATACGTGGCATCCACAAAGCAAGTTTGTTTATGATAAACTGTACATCAGCACCTCCAGATCTAATCAAGCAATCATTTTGTTCTGCTCGATCTAAAATAAGCGTATGTTTGACTTCGCGAAATACTTTATCATAATCGCGACAAAAGCCGAAAATCATGCTTAGCGGAAGCATCATTGAAATTTGACGTGATCCTGCTGTAAGTTTTCTTCGCCTAGCAAAACCTTCGTTATAGCGTGGTTTTCTCAGGTCAAGTGTGTTAAGAAGTAAATTTTACATCACAGTACGTTTTGCATCTGCAGCTGGTGGCGATATATTTAGATTATTAAAAGCTGCTATAAGAGAAACTCTTGTGGCGTTTGCATTAGCATCTGCTGCAGGTGCGGCAATATCTACAGCAGCAGCATTAGCAATGAGAAAATTTCTCACAATTACAGCATTTGCATCAGCATCAGCTCCATGTACTATAGCGCCTCTCTTTAAAAATTCAGTTGATTCAGCTATACCCCGTCCAGTATCTTTAAACCACATCATGTTGGTTGCAGTTGACCTCGGGTATTCGTCGGAAAACGAAATAATATTTAAAATTGTACTTGCAACTTGTAGATGACCTGAAATATCTTCTATAGTTTGATTGGCCAGTTGATATCTAGCACTTTTGAATAAACGCCAGCCGTTATTTATAAGAGCTACTTCTGCTCCAACTGCAATTACTGCAGGTGGATTGGCTACTGTCCTAATCTGACCACGAACTTCTAACATAGCCTTATGTGGCAGTAGAAATACATCTTCGTCTCTGGTGTTAAATGTTCTGATACCAGCTTTATTTGGTTCGTTAGAATTCTCATCAAGATACTCAACATACTCGAATTATGTCACATCGTTGTCGATGTCATAAGTTTATGTTAACTCGAGACCATTTTTAACCTAAATTTTATTTTATTAGATTTTATAAAATTTTAATTTGGCATTGTTACTTTAGATATTAATTTTTGTATGATCTGCTCGCCCTTTGGTGATAATAATTTTTGTGTTGTTATCATAGCTCGCTGAGTTTCTTTCGTTGGAGCGATTTCTGAGATAGCTTGTTTTATTTCAGATACAGTCGGTGGATAACCTTTTATTTTATCAGCTATTTTTTGTCCCACCGCAGTCCCAGCGGGAGATGCAGCTCCAGTTGCAAAAGCTTTACCAGCGTCAATAGCAATTGGTGCAACTTTACGCGCTAGTCCTGCAATATTTTCAATAACTTTAGTAAATATATTTCCAAAATATCCTCCTATTATTTTTCTTCGATAAATCTTTTTTTTGTTTCATTATATTTGATGTTGCATAATATTTACTTTTGCTCGCGAAGATGTAAATAATAAGTTACAACTTCATTATTAACATTTATTTAACTGTTCTCCAGATTGATCTGTCAACTGCATTATTATACTTGATATTTGATCTTCAACGTTTAAAGGATAATAGATAATATGTCGTGGAGTTATTTGCATGAGAGAACCTGGCGGAACTTCTGGTGAAAAACTGTAAATCGTTTGACCCTTATTACCTTTTGATGTATAAGAGCCAGAAGCAATAGAGCAATTTACTAATATTGTATTTACTCCTGTTATATTCACTGGCAGTTCACTGTCATATGTAATAGGCTGATCAAGTGCATTGTAACTTATTATAATAAATCCTAACAGTTGTGCAATACTTCTTTCTCTTGGTTCAAGACCGATTAACATATTTTTCAAAGTTATCCTAGCTCGCAATGTGTTATAATTTGCTGCCAACTCAAAATCATCAGCCACACCGCCAACTTTTGTTATGAATTCTTTGATTGTCCTGTTTAGATCGGTAATATTATAAGCTCCTTGTGGAATTTTTATATTTTCTGGTGTAGATATTGAAGAACTTGTAAACATAGTAAACCACATTTCATCGTTAACATCAGTTTTCACGTTAGGAATAGCATTCCAGCAAGTACAAGAAATTCATCCAATCTCATATTGTTTTGCAGGATCTAATTGGATAGGCGGAATATAATTTACTGAAAAATTTGCGCTATCTTTCGCAGACTCACTAGAGTTTAGTAATAATGTTGTTTGCATTCCTTTTATATTAAATCATTTTACAAAATTAAGTCGCCGCGATTAAGTCGCCGCGATTAGGTCGCGGTGTAAAGTTTCATATTCGTCAGATGTTAATAATTCGCTCGATCTTAGATGATCAAGTATGTCAATGATTTCATTATCAAGTTCAACACTATCATTCCCAGCTTCTTTTGATGATATTAATAACATTACTCAACCTATCATTTCAGTAGTTGAAGTAAATATTTTTACACCAGTTCCTGTTTTTTCTTTTCTATATTTTTCTACACGAGATTTTTCGTATACAGTAAATTTTCTTTTAAAATTCCAGCTCCTACCAAAAGGTTCTGCTCTACTTTTTTCTGCTGTTTTTCCAAACATGAAAGCAATAACACCATATGTCATTCTATCATAAAGTGGATGCATATTCTCAATTTCTGTAACCGTGTTTATTTCATCTTTAGCAGCAATCCCGTCTCTTATTATTTCATCTATTCTAGTGATTATTGCTTGATATTCTGCATTGGTCCACGTACTTATATTATCAATATCTTATATATTTTATTTCTGTAAAAAAATCATCGAATTCATTACATTTTATCTCATCATTTGCTCCTTTTATAAAAGAAAGTCTTTGCTCTTCAACTTCCATAAACATTACAGTAAGATCACGAACTCTTTGTTGCTTCTCTCTGATATATTTTATGTCTCCTGATAAATTTTTTATATTTGTTATTCCTTGCGTTGTTAACTCTGCTAATCTTCGCTAAAGTTCCTAAAGTTCCAACGGATTGTTTATCAATCGATCTGTTTCAGCTTGTCTAGCCACAGGATCAGCTATATTTGCTGTAAGTGCCTCAGTAGTTTTTCTTTTTTTTTAATCAGATCTAGTAACAAGTTTTGCAGCAGCTGCTTCCTGTTGTTCTTTAACAATTCCAACCAAGCCTTTTTATTGCAGTTGTTTAAGTTCTTCTTCTGATAGTGGTTTAGTTTCAGGTTGTTTACCTAATAGTGCTTCAGTAACTGGCTTAAAAATTGTAGCTGTTACTTCTGTAGCAGTTACTTGCCCACGTCGTGCTTGTTGTACTTTTTGCTTAAGTAATGCCTGAGATTGAGCAAGTTTTTTTAGATCTTCCATTTTTTGTTTGTATCTTGCTCGTTTTTCCATTCTTATTATTATAAATTTTATACAATTGAAACCCCTTACTGTAAGTAAATGTCAATACAACAGTGAAACATTTTAGTTGGATCATGTGTAAGTTTATCAAATAAGAAAAAGTTGAATTTATCTTTTGTAGCATTACGATAAAGTTCAATAAACTTATCTTTTGTCACGTCACCGCATTGCTCGCTTGCAATATTTCTAACGTCAACATTGTCAAGTCCTGGAAATAATATAAAACAACCCGTATTTCGCCGAATAAATCTGTCAACATTATAAAATCCTTGAGCGAGATAGACAGAATTACACTGTTACGTGACAGTGCGAAATATGATCTTATTTTGTCCATCTCCATGTTGTTTAGCAGAATATCGTCAAACACTACTATCTTGTTTTCATCTGCATCAAGTTGATTAACTGGAATAAGATCTTCTGGCTGCCTAATTATAGAAAAAAAAATCTTCACCAGCCTTAAGTTCATCACGAAACTTGTCATTATATTCGCTTAATAACTCGTACTTATCCTGCTGTGGATTGATTGTGTAAATATAAACTCTGTCATAGTTAAAATTATCACCAAGAAGCAAGTTCATAAGCAAATTTGTTTTCCCCAAACCAGAGCTCCCAACAATAAGATAATGACAATCAGGAAGTTCATTGTTATGTTTGTGCTTCACCAGTCGCTCTGTATCAAAGTTTAATATTGACGATTTCGCCATTTTGTATAATATTAAACTAGTGTTGATAATTTTATCTAGGACAGTAAATAATGAGCTACTATACAAAATTTGGAACACTATCAGGAGATTTATCCACAGAAAGTTATCAATGTGACTTATCCAAAATATGCAACTCTTGATCAGCTCAAAAATGAAATCAATAATTTACTAAATGTTGCCAGTGTAGATCCAAATGTAGTCATTTTCCAGGACAAAGAAGGACGACTAAAGACGAGTAATGTAAAACTGTCAGATGTACTTGTACGAAATACTGATGCGATTACTGAGAATATCTTGACTTTTAACAATCGAGGTAAGATACAAGATTCTGGTAGGTCAGTGAATGATTTTGTTAAAAAAGCTGGTGATTTATTTAGTGGGAATATTGTTATGAACCAGAATAAGATTACATATCTTGGAAACCCAACTACAGATGGAGACCCTGCCACTAAAAAATACGTCGACGATCAAGAATCAAAGTACATGTCAGTCAATGGTGGTATGATGCATGCATTTCTCAATATGACAATAATTCCATTACTAACCTCAGAAAACCCGAGTCTGATTTTGATGCTGTAAACAAAAAATACGTCGATGATCAGGACGTTCCAATCAATAATGAAATAACAGCACTCAAAAATGAGTTTCTTGGTCATGTGAATACATTTTTAAGTTTTCGTAGAAACATAAACACACTTAAAAATGAAATTGTTGGAAATCCATCAAAGTTAACATTACGCTCGCTAATATTAACACAAAACTCAATGATATTATTAGTGGAATTCCTAGTATTGTTTAGAAAACGAGTATGGTTAAAATTCCTCACAAACAGATTAAAAATGTTGTGTATACCGTTGCTTCTGGGTTTGGTATATGGAAGCAGCAAAGTAATAATTCTATCAAATACACTGCAGAGGTTACCGGTGTGTATAGATTTTCAGTGATTAGCATTATAAAGTTTCAAATATCTTCCCATTATTCATGTATTCGTAATTTGACCGTTGAGATTTCTGAAACTGTAACTGTAACAATAGATAAAAATTCTGAGGAAGAATTTGTACTTCATCCTGCTAATGAAAATTTTAAAGGTCCTGGTCCTTATTGGTGGTGTTTGGAATTTGTAACTGAATTAGAATAACCAAGCCTAGGGAATATGTAAACAAATATTATAATGACAAGAAATTTAGTTAATTTCAACATTATTTCAAAAGATATTCCAGGACATGATGTGGTCGCACTAATACAATACTACAAATATTATCACAAAAAACTTTGGTACTTAAAAAAATGTTACAAATATTATAACAAGATCCTTCGAGTAATATCATATCTACCCTTGTTAATGACCAGTTCTGGTATAATTTCAAATGGGGTATCATTAAATCCTTTTTTGTTAATTACATTTGGTATTGGTGTTTCACTTACAGCAGCGTCTAAAAAAATAGAACCAAGACTTTTGATAAAAAAAGCACGGATGTTTAACATCAATTAAAACTTGCAAGAAACTACTTGATCAGATCCGGTCTTACCTACGAGGAGTTAAATATAATATGGATGATTTATTACTTGAATTTCGTATTATTGACAATATGTTAACAGACATTCTACCAATGAGGGTTAGCAAGTATTACAAAAATTATCAAAAAAATATGAGTAACGTATAATTTTATCTAAATTTAAGATATAATATAACTTACCTCTCACATTCATTCTAATGCGTAGTTTAATTTCCGTCTTGTTAACTGAAATCGCCACGCTCTAATGCGCAGTTTAATTTCCACGCTGTACAGCACATGTCATCTGATGAAAATCTAGTGGTAGACTGATAATAAAACCCGTCTTGCCGTCTTTAGAATAATTTATGAACATTCCACGCATGCGCTGTTCTAACAAATTCGTCACCTCTGTATGACAGAGATTATCTGTATGAATCGTAGCATTCCAACACTTGTTATTTTGTCTGGTTACAAAATACCTGTCTGTATACCAGTAGTAGAGGAAAAACACGGGTTTGGGCTAAAACTCTTATTTTCTTCTACTACTTTAACTCGTTCGTCTCTATTTTCACATGGACGAAACAGCTTGTTTAGTTTATTCAAAAACAAAGGTAATAAATCGAATGCTAAACGCCTGCTACACGAGCGTATATTGCTTGTTTGCAATCAAAGTAGTTACTAATACGTTATACTAATTTTAGAAGCACCTATGGCGCAAAGGTGAAGCCGTGCAATATGGAAAAGTACTGCACCATTCTGACAATGTGAAGTTAACGGAGAAAAAAATATGTATGTATGTATGTATGTATGCATGCATCCATGTATGTATGTATGTATGTATGTATGTATGTATGTATGTATGTATGTATGTATGTATGTATGTATGTATGTATGTATGTATGTATGTATGTATGTATGTATGTATGTATGTATGTATGTATGTATGTATGTATGTATGTATGTATGTATGTATGTATGTATGTATGTATGTATGTATGTATGTATGTCTCTCATTCTAGTTTAAATGAACACTAAAGACGATGAATTTATTTCCTTTAATACTGAATTTAAAGTTGGTTATTGCTGTAGTCTGTTGAATGACTTCTGCATCTGTTTAAAGATCAGTGTGTGACGGATATGTCTAAAATATGACGTCATAAATAAAAACGAGATTACGCATTGATCGAATTAGAGCAATTGTTACATGGATACATTACAGATGTGCTGGTTTTTCCGGATATTACTACATCAAATAGGAAAGCTGATTGCAAAATGGACTTATATTACTTAACCTTCTTCGCACAGAGTAGCCCATAAGACTTTATCAAGAACTCAACACCGTGGTCTGTCTTTTCTCCACGTATCCCCGAATCCACTGTTCTTTCGTCATATCATTCTCCACTGTCTTCCTCCATATCTCTTTAGGTCAGTCTCTCTTTCGTCTGGTGTTCATTTTAGAGCGACTCTTTGTAGGGATGTGGTTAGCATTCGGAGCACTTGTCCGACACACCTCCCTCTGCTCATCTCGACTTCTTGGTTGATGGGTTTGGTTTCAGTGCTTCTACAAAGTTCAGTACTTGAGATGGTATGGAGCCAAACGATATTGAGAATTCTGCGCAGGCATCGGGGAAGAAAAGTAAAATATTTTTCTGAACTACTTTCGGTTAAATTTATTGTGCGTTTCTTGCATAACCAAATTCTTAAAATTGGATTTATTTCCGTATGTATTCAATATTTGATGTTACACGGATAAAAACAGTGTACTGCACAGTAACATTTATTCACTTAAACAGATTACACCATTTCTCGCAACGTTACCAGGTCTACCTCTTGCCACTATTTCTATACGATTAAAAAATGTTAATGACACAAAACTAGAAGTAGTTTTTTTTAAAACCATGTTCTGATTACAGTATCATAGAAACACCAATGCCTTTGAAACTTAGCTTCCAGCTAACAATAACAACGATTCATAAAATCACTGGTGTAATTTGGCTTTGAATTTATTTTGCATGAAATCAATCGTTCAAAAATACGTTGTCTGTCTGACCGCTCCATGCGCCTAAGTGGTTTAAGCGCCAGCCTCGGATGCGGAAAGTCGCGGGTTCGAACCCTGGCCAAGTCATATCAAAGACATAAAAAACGTTAATAGCAGCTGCCTCGCTTGGAGTTCTATATTAGGAGATTATTGTTAGGACTAGTCGACCTGGTGTCAGGATAATTGACTGGGTGGGACATGATGCTACACGTCTGCGGCATGATACCCCAGTGCTAGAAATTAAAGTAAACTGTCACACTGCAGACATCGTAGGGCTATGACTGGAAATTTTTAAAAGTTTTGTCAAATACCAAATCAGACACACACACGCACACGCAGACACACGCACAGACACACGCACAGAAACAGGTGGGTTTTTTCTGTGGTAACTTGTATAATCTGCCACATTCATTATCTACACAATATGGTCTTAGTAGTCTTTTCTAAAACTTTTCCATCAATACTTCTTTACCCACTAAATATCCAATTTATTCAAGTTTTCAAAATTCTTTACATTTATAATTCTTATTTAAAGAAATATTTTTAACTTTAAGAAATACAAAATCGTTTCTTTTTCCCGTTACACAATAACGTTTGTCATAATTTAATTAGATATTTAATAAGTACATTCTTGTTGAATAAAGAAACAAAAAAAAACTGCATTCTGGTCTAATTCAGTGTATAAATAAGTGACAATGTATTAATTTCGAAACTTCCAAAAATGGTTAGGTTAAATTGGAAATCTTGATATTGCTGGTCAGAATTTCATTTTGTGTTCTAGGAAATATCGTATAATCTTAGAGTGTCAAAAACAAGCATACTTCAACAGCCATGAAAATATTAGTGTCCAAATACAAAATCCTGATTTTCTCGTTTAAGTCAATTATAAAAAACACAAGCTGACAAATCTCCGCACGGAAGTGAGTATCATTAACAATACGATACACATAAGAATTTCAGATTTAACCCAAAAAAATAGGAGTTTGTTAAAGAAACAAACTGGAATTATTGAGAACACATTATCATATCCCAACTGGACTAAATTAACGTCCAAGTTAATCTAGTAAAACGATCGTCATTAATTGCAATATTCAATGTAAACTACTAGTGTTGATTTATTGATATAAACACCGGCCCAGTTGTACCAAGGCCAAATCGATAGCGCTTAAAATAACATAATATCTTTATCCTTATCTAAATCATTTCGTATTAATTTATGGTCAATATTGATCTATGCTAAGTTCTTTTTAAACGCATATCGCGCACAGAGTTATCGAAAAGGAATACTATTTATTTAGAATGCGAACTAACTTCGTATATTATGGCAGCTACATTAACCATAATGAGTTTCATGCGCATGGCTTGCATTTAACAAAAAATATGACGCATTTCCGTTAACTTTTATCTAAATTATAATTGGCTATGTTCTTCTTCAGAGAAACGAATTGAATAATTATGTCAAAAAACTATCTTGCGCTGTGCATTAAACAATTACAAAATCAATCACATGGTTCATTGAGTAGTAATAATTTAATATTTATGGCATGGGTGTGATAAATCAATAATCGGCATTGAAAATTATAGGATATATTGGTGCAAGACCTGTAATGAATAAATCTTCCAAATGGCCACCACCACACCTTCGGATTTCACCTCTAAACAGGTTTTGGCCTACATCCGTAAAATTAAATTGCTGACCACTACTTTCGCCCGACTCCACCCCACCCCACCCCACAAAAGTAACAATATCTGCGGGGGCCTCTAATGTTCCCCAAAATGAGAAATCAAGCAACACGTGGTATTATGTTTATTAATGGACTGAATATCGAAGGAGAATTTCTTATAACAAAGTACATCACTTTATATCGATAAAGGCCATCTGGAGATGCAAGTGCCGAAATTTCTTTTGTTCTTTCCATCAGTGGAATTTTTTTATAATTCTTTCAAATGGTCCAACTTCGTCACATCGTTTACATTTCCAATTTTGTCATTGCATTCATCGATTCTTGCTAGTGAAAATTAACTTGTTTTGGTGACGCTATTTACTTTTCTCTAGTCGTTCAACATACAGAAAAAATCGTCTAATTGGGGCACAAGAATACAAGGTGAACACCAGTTACTTTTACTTGGTTCTATGAAAGCGTTTTACAGCAAGTATTGTATTTTTTTTTTCTCAAACATTCCGCCTGAGAGATCTATCCCGCAAGGATGATATTTTACATGTGCAGAATCTACAATATCATCGTCATATTAAATCTTATTTGTTCGTGTTGGAACAATTAGAAACAAGTGCTGATATTCGCATAATAGCTGTTTTAGTTCTCTTCTTTTGATGCTTACCTTGGCACATGTGGCGATAGGTCGCTGGTAGCTATAGATATCTAGATCAGATTGCTTAACTTGGTACGTGTGGCACCATTCTAGATTTAAATGCTTACCTTACGACATATGACAATAGCAAACCATTAGCTATACTTTTCTAGATTTGAATGCTTACCATGGAGTATGTTGCGATAGTTACTATTCTAGATTTAAACGCATACCTTGGTTCGTATGGCTATAGGATACCATTTTACATTATAATGCTTACCTTAGGACAAGTGGCGATAGGGTACCATTCATTCTTGATTAGAATGTTACCTTGATTGATACAAGTGGCTATATAGCACCATTGTAAATTTTAATGCTTACATTTGCACATGAAATCGTACGGTACTATTAGACTGCTTACATTGGACACGTGGCGATAGGACACCATTCTAGATCAGACTCAGTTGTCGGCGTGTCAGTGAGTGTCAATGACGTATCATCATTTGACATCCTATCGCATCACATGGCTAACAAAAGTACAGTAAAAAATAACTGCCATGTTTTTAATGAAAACACTTATTTAAATCAATAAAATTTATTGTCATCTATTCCTATGAATCTTGAAATTAAATTAGCAAACTTGAAGCATTGAACAATTCTGAAACTGGCATATTCCTTTGGTTTAAAATTCAAAAGGGCACAATTTTGTCACCATCCGATGAGTATAGACTTTAGAAAAATTAAAGAATAGAACAAAGAGGTTATTTTTAAAGCTCATCAAGTCAGTATATCATGTCATAGATTAAATCTGGCAATTTATTATAAGCAACATCATTTCCTTACTTTATGCAGGATTGTAAAGCAAAGGTCAAGATTCCTTATGATACAGCCAATCTCTATAATCATTTTCGGCTACTGTATCTGAAACGCTCGTCTACCGAGCTTCATATGCTAGGTGTATGGTTGACATTGTTTATATATCAAAAGTAGTATAAGGACTGCAGATTTTACTAAGTCCCTGGAAAAACAAGATAAAGATTTTCAAAATACCTTGGTATTAACTGGCACCACGGATTTATTTTGACAGTGACTACCGGATCAGAAAATGGTCAAAGCCCAGAAAAGTGCACCTATAGATGTAAATGATAACGCTAATAAAAATGTAAATAAAACTGCAGTAAATTAAGTAATTAAATGATATCTGCAAGACCCGGGAAGCAGAGACATTTTAAATTCCGCTGTTTTCATTGGTTAACAATATTATATAATTATTTATATAATCTCATGAAGTTTAAAGACTAGTCTTACATAATTATTAAAGTAAGTAACTGCACCATACAAGTCACTGGCAAACAGACCATGCAAACAAAGGACTATGTGGGGGGTGAGGGGATAATTGTGGTCTGATCCATAGGATTAACCTTGAAATTACGAAAGCCCTCCCGTGTGTCAAAAGAGACGACTGATGGAGACGAGAGGTGCGATAGCACGATGACTATTATAACCATCTCACGACCGAATGGGTGCAAATTCGAATTTTACTTTTGGATCAGCCATGGTCGGCTACTGTGGTGTGTTCTTCCTCAAGGTGCTAGACTCCAACAGTTTTGGCACGAAATACCCAACTTGTGTTGTAGTACCATAAAACATCAAACCAGCCTAGTCCTTTCATTTGCCAGCTGATTTCAAAGTATATCACATGGAGAAATAATGATTAAGTGCAAGTTCCCGTTAACCAGTGAAATATACTTCGTTGAAAATTGGCAAATAATGTCCAGAAGCGGCTTGGAAAATAAGCCTTACGTGCGTTCAGCAAGGGATTAATACTGTACCAGAACTATTTAGGCATGTACTATTCCGATCTACAGTTTTGCATTTTAAACATGTTTCAAGAGAAAAGAAATTCACTGTGTTTGGTGCATGATGGATGAGTGTTCTTTTGCTTATACGGCATTTACCTTGGCCTTACTTCAGATGTGCATTTCTCAAAAGAAGGCCAGCTCTGCATGGACATTTTCATTTCCTGGACTCGAGTACTGAATTTTTAAAAAATCAAGAAGAACATTCATATTATATATATATATATATATATATATATATATATATATATATATATATATATATATATATATATATATATATATATATATATATATATATATATATATATATATATATATATATATATATATAAGCCAGTAATGAATGTTTCAGTGTCCAAATATTCTGAAGACGAACTCACGGTACCGCTTATCTGTGCTACTTCGCCAAATTAAACAGAGGCAACCACACTATAATTCTCGTAGTCTAGAATGAAGAATTACCATTAAATCAATAGCAAGAATGCATGAATCTGACTCATGTATCACCACCAAAATGAGAGAGGAAAATTGTCTCTAAAATTATTCTTGGGTTACATTCTTGTGTACTGACCTGAGCTGACATGGGAACCGCCATTTTGTAGACGGGATGTTGTTCCTCTAATGCCATTTATCGAAAAATATAATTTTCTGTACATGAAAGTAGCATAAAGGAATGCCAGCATTCTCTAATTGTGCTCGTTTTAATTGCTCACAATTTCGCCTTATACCTGTCTCTCTTTCAGAAGTACATAATGTTCAGCAGGACCTTTATCAAAGTTACAAGAAGTTAAAAAGAATTTTAATTAACAATAATGTTGCCTCCAGCCTAGCACTCTATACCCTTTAGGTATGCAGTCTTAGCTCTAGGGAATTAGGTACTACTAAATCACCTTAGAGAGCAATTTTTAGCTCCGTCTTGGAATGATAAAGACTGAAAATGCAATAACTGTAACTAATGTCTTCCCTACCCACCCCACCCCGCTATGATGAAAGCTAATGTTTGCGCTAGCGTGTGTTCTTTATCTGTCTGTCTTATGTGCTAATCAAGTTCCTTACTGTTACCTCCTTTAAGTGTGTGTGTGTGTGTGTGTGTGTGTGTGTGTGTGTGTGTGTGCTTTGGATTTTTAACGTAGCTCTCACAATTTTTCAGTCATATCGGTATGATGTCCGCATTGTGACAGTTTATAGTAATGTCTACCAATGTGGTATTATGCCGCAGACGTCATGTTCCTCACAGTAATATTATCCTGACACGAGACCGACCAGTCCTAACACTAACCTCCTAATGCTGAGCGCAAAGCAAGAGAGCTGTTAGCACTATTTATAGAAGTCTTTGATATGACTCGGCTGGGGTTCGAACCCGCGACCTCCCACATCCAAGGCAGACGTTCTAACAGCATAGTCAGCTTCCTTAAGGCGTGAGGTGCATTTGCAGTAATGCGTTTTGACCCTATTAGGTGCTTTTGCATTTATTTTACCGGTAAATTTCAACTCTTATCTCTAATTTTTTAAACCCTAAATAATTTGTATTTATCCTAATATACTAAATTCACTTTTACGCACTTTTAAAAATATTTGCTTACTCATTTTTTAAGTCATACGTTGTATGTTTTGGTCCAAGTCTATATTTATGTTATGTCTTTTGGATGTCTTTCAAATGATGCATGTTGTAACGCCTTATTTGTTGGGTTTATTTTTGTAATGCCGGAAAAAAGCACATTAGAGGTTATGTTGAATTGTTGTTTTAGCCATGTCGACGTTTAATAAATCTTAGAATCATATGGACAGATATGACCTTATGTCGATACATCAACTCCACACCTGTAATGATTGTTTAGGAGATTTAGGGGATGATCTAACATATTCATTAATATATGCAAATATTTGCAGTCACGCTCGTCTGTACAAATTAGCACGCATTTCAAGGAAGCCCGCATAAATGCTTGGGGGTGAGGGTGCTTGAGGTGGGAGTGGGGCAAACATTTAGCAGTCACAGATGTAGGTCAAACATGTTTATAATTGGAAAGAGAGGGAAGATGAGATGTCTGATCTGTAAAGGCAAGTAAGTTAAACAACCCATACCCCCTGAATTTATTTCAGTCACCAATTTTAGCATATTGGAACGGGATTCATGAGTTTTATATACAATGATATATAAAATTATGAGTTGAGAACAGGTATCACAGGTAATCCTGCATAAAAAATACTTATGATTATTATTAATGTTTTTGTTTTTGTTTTGTTGTTGCAGCTGCTTTTTAAGACTTAATTTTGAAAATCCTTTATGCGGAAAAGTATTATAATATACCTGACATACTAAAATAGATTTTTTTTCCTATTTATACAAAAATGTCTAGGAATACAATATACACATGTCTACATGAAAAAATTGAGATTGACTTGACACCGACTCCAAGGGAAAAAAAAAACAGCCAGAATATGTTGTGTGAAAAAGGACCGATCGATGAAAAAAAAACTGTAGTCTGTTATTTATTAAAAAGAACGACTTTTATATCAATGCCAATAAAAGATGCTAATATACAGAACTTGTAGAACACAAAATATTACAACTAAACACTACCTCTCTAATTTTGGACTTGCTCATGGGCAAGTACCTTGCAAACAAAAGCTTGTTCCAGGATTTCACTATATGCAAAGCCCCGACGTAGAATGAATTTTGTTAACTGTCGACTTGTTTATGAACATATCTAAATGGCCCCACAAAGGACCAAACACAGACATTCATTGTAAATAAGGAAAGACAGCGTGTTTCAAGCATTTTATTTACAAATACATAACGGTATTTTAATATTTATTTTTGCATGGATATCGTTATAAAACAGGAATATTTTATCGTAATTACAATGTGGAAACATAGTGTATATACGTGCGTTTAAGTAATATATACTTACAGAAAACACCAACCCTGATGTGTAGTTGTGCAATGAGCTAGCAGATCTGGGTCTATGTTTTTATTGGACTGATTGCTCCATGCAACATGCAATCATCCAGATCTATTAGCACTTTATATAGTGACATATATGGATCTCTAATTTTTGCTGTTGGATTCGACTTATAAGCGAATATATACGGTATATTGGTAAAATCATTTAAACAATTTGAATGCAGAGATACCAATTTGAATGCAGAGATACCTGAAACTTTATACCTGTACTTAAATATTGGTAATAATCTCTATCAATGCATTACATCAACGATGACATTCCAAATAATTTATTAATAATAAACATATCAGATTCATTTGCTTTATATATAATGAAATAAAATTATGAATTGAGAATAGGTATCACAGGTAATCCTGCATGAAAAATACTTATGATTATTATTAATATTATTGTTGTTTTTGTTTTGTTGTTGCTGCTGCTTTTTAAGAAGTGCCTGCAACACCTGTACCTAAACTGCATCTCTAATTACATATTAATGGATATGCATTAATTGAAACCTTAATTAAAATGTTATGAAGTCAACCACACCAAAAACATCTGTACTGAAATGTACATTAAAAGAGGCAACTAGACAGTGAACTGACAATAACAGACATTAATTACTAACATAACAGTTCATTCAAAAAATATTTAAAATTTTAACAGTTGGAGAAATTTTTATGATTGCTAGAAAGTAGAATATAACATTAAACTATTAATTAGTCTTTTGCTCATGGAAATGAAAATGGCTGAAGACAAAATTTGACTGAACGTAACAAATTGAAATCGTGGCAGCAAATAACATGGATATGAGGATGCAATGATTAAAATTGCAAATGGGTAAATTTGATGAGACAGGAAAAATATTACATAAGAATATACAAAGATAACCTCAAAGTCCAACTAAACTATACATCTGATAATGTGTTTTATTATATATGTATCATGAAGTATTAGATACTGGCATATTAGTATCATACTAATGATACTAATCAATTAGTGACTAATGAAATATTCCCCAAGTGGTTATAAAACTACCTTTATTCTCCATTTTGGAAAGATATCTGCTATTTAACAAGATTTCTTTTCCATATTAATTAATTTGTCTTCTTGTCTCGACCTTTATCTGCACTGTATGAACAAATCATAATAAATGTGATGTGGTGGTATGGGATTATGATTTTTAACATAGCTTTAACAATTTTTCAGTCATATGGCTACAATGTCTGCAGTGTGACAGTTTATAGTGATGTCTACCACTAGGGCATCATGCTGCAGACATGTAGCATGATGTCCCACCCAGTCACATTATCCTGACACCAGGCTGACCAGTCCTAACACTAACCTCTTAATGCTGAGCATCAAGCGAGGTTGCTGTTTGTACCATTTTTGTAAGTCTTTGGTATGACTCAACCGGGGATCGAACCCACGACCTCCTGCATCCGAGGCAGATGCTCTAACCACTAGGCCACCGGAGCAGTTTATAATAAATGAATTACATGTCAAGATATAAATTCAAAAATAGTAGGTTAATAATTACAATTATTGTCCACATAAATCATTCACTGTATATACTTGCTTAAAAGTCAGGACCAGCTACAAAACTACACAGACCCAAATCTGCTATCACATAACACACTGGCAGATCTAGGTCTCTGCTGTTTGCAATTGAACTCCAGTTATAAACAAGTATAGACAGTATGCATATTATAAATTTAAATGCAAAAGATACATTTTTAAAGAAAAAAATATCAAATGATTATAATAATAAAAAACTTGGTTGAAAACTAACAATTTTATCTCTCATTATGCTCCTAGCAATACGTATTAGAAAAATTGGGAAGTGTTAATCTTGGTTTGCAGACTAGAAGTGATTACTGAAATTTTGGCAGAGCAACTGTTATAAAAAAAACTGCCAGCTATCCAAGGCCACGAAACTCATGTCTGAATGCAGAAATAAGACAATAAAAAAAGTACCCATAACAAGTAAATTAAAAAAATCCTTAAAACCTTTAGATTAAAAACATCAGTCCCAGGAATATTTAAAAATTGATTGTTCTGTCAAGCTTCATCCACCCTAACACTATTTATAATATCAATCCACACAAGTAATATATTAATAACAACAATTCGCTTCAATGTTAGATAATGACAGTTTGGTTCGATTGGGTTGATGCTTTAAACACAGCATTACGACTAGGTTATCTTGTGCCAAGGCAATTGGAGTGACATCCTTAGCCAATGGACAGAACACATTAACTGATCCAGGTAGGATTCGAACCAACACCATTTTGGGTGCAAGTCTGATATGCTAACCACTGAACCACCATGTAATTATTAAAGAAAAGAGTTTAATTACAGTAATATTAAATAAAAAAGTTTAATAACAGTAAAGAGAGTGTAATAGTAATATTAAATAAAATAATTTAGAAACAAATAATTTTTTAAAGAAAAGAATTTAATAACAGAAATTGTTAAAGAAAAGACAGATTAATAACAGTAATTATTAAACAAGATATTGTTTAACAATGATAATTATTAAAGGAAAGAGTTTAATAAGAATAATTATTAAAGAAAAGACAGTTTAATAAAAGACATTACTAAACAAGATACTGTTTAAAAAGAGTAATAATTAAACAAAATACACATTAAAATATTATATGTGAGAGAAAATTTTGTAAAAAGATGCTCTCAATGTATTAAAGAATCTGGAACTTTACCAATGCTATAATATAGTTTAATCTGTTAACTGCAATGACAGAATTGGAAACATTCATGAAATTCTCAGTTTTCATTCTTTTAATATACACTGCAGAGAAAATTTAATATTTACTTTGTAGGAAATATATTTGCTTATTAATATGAAATAAAAACATTTCTTACCACAGGAATAATGAAATATTTTGGATAACTCTATATATATTGTGACTAGCGAGATTTAATATCACAATACAATTTGCAATCAAGTGGAAAAGCATTTCAAGGTATTAATGAACTGAATAGTTTAATTTTCAAAATATGTCATGAACCATATCAAATATATCTACCTTTCAGATCTTGTAGTTAATTTAAACTGTACAGTCACACATTAGGAATATGTTGCATATAGAAATATCATGAAATATATTTTAAAAGACATTTTAATTAACAAATATTGGAGCAGTTCATGATTTTTGGTGGGATAGTTTAGTAAACACATGCCATTGTATAGTTACCTCCCTTAGTATATTAAAATGGGATGTGTGAAGCAAGATCTTTTAGTATTCTCTTTGATGGAGTTTGATGGGGTTTGATGGAATCTCAAGCTGGTGAAATTGAATAGTTGTAAATACACATTTGTAGAAAATGGTATAAGCAAAAAGTGAAAGATTCACAAATTTTAAATACTGTTAATGATTGACTTGTAGAAGGCATGAAATTTAAAAGCAAGAAAAAGCGTGTATGATAACATTTTCCCCTAAATGTATACAAACATATTTGTATTCCTGTTTATATAATCAATATATATGAAAATCTAGATGACTTATTTGTATTTGTACAAGATGAGAGACATTTCTAATTTCAACATTATTATTGAAAGTGATATATATGTGTGTGTGTGTGTGTGTGTGTGTGTGTGTGTGTGTGTGTGTGTGTGTGATATATAAAACAAGTGAAATTTTATCAATGCCTGCTCCACAGTTTATAAGTTCATATGTAGCGCTATATAACCTGATATCATTGCATAAAGCACAACAAAAAAATTATCTTTTAATATTGCAAAAGAAATATTGCAATTACATCATTCAGTCTTTAGATCAAATGGTATATCATACATACTAAATTATAAGCTACATACCTGATTTGCCTGCCTATCAGGGTTTATGTTCTTTGTTCTATTGATTAATTCTATCAAAATGCACAGACCCAGATCTGCTGGCACATTATGTGATGGCAGATCTTGGTTGGTGCAGTTTGTGGTTGGACTCAACTTATTTATGAGTATATATGGTAATTACGATGAATCCTCATTTTAAGACAACATCAGAATACCACTACCCTTCTTAAATTCATGTATGTCCCATAAATGATTTTTTTCCCTTTCCTGTGAATTAAGTATATTTCAAGGGGTAGCAGATTTTGCCATTTTCATGGATTCTACCAAACCAAAAATTTAACACCCATGGGAACAATTATCCTTTAGCTTAAATAACAGGAATGATATAGAAATACCACAAATCCATGACTGTGTTAAATGTATCCATTTATAAAGCCCCCTCCCCAATCCCCATTATTTGTATGAGATTTGCCAACATTTATTATGGAAATTATGAACAACATTCACCTTCTGACATATTTATCATATTTATTGCAGGGACAAATGGTGCAAGTAGAATAGAAAAATATTTCTCACAAAAACCGATATAAACATGATTAAATTAAGTGCCTTTAATTTATTTGATCTAATTTTAATTCTTAGCTAATCAGAACCATTTATAATGGGGATTATCATCATTTAATACCATATTTGTGTTTTATAATGTATATTTATGTTATAATGTGGCCTTGTTGGAATACATCTCATTATATGGTGACCTTGCATTATATGTCGCACATGATCAGTATTATATAGTGAAAGCTTTATAGAGAGAGAGTAGTGTTTCGACCTGTTGTTATTCTCTTGTGTTAAATGCCATTTTTCAGCATATTAAAGACTATACATGGCAGCCAATATATCTGGTGTAGAAGAATTGAGAAGTATCATAAAACAGGAAGCTACTGGTAAGCTTTCTCTCACACCCATGCTGTCCAAGTCTAAAAATTTAATCCCCACTGACCGAGGCAAGATGTCAGTGATCTGTACAGATGAACATCTTGGACCATTTGGCCACCAAAGGCCCCAGTTTTGACCTGTAATTGCACTAAAAAAAAAGTCACTGATAACTAAATTCAATAAAAAGCATGTTTTTAAGCATTGTCCTCAGCACCAATACAGTTTAATTGACTTTAAGTTTATTTACAAAAATTTACAAAATATTACAAAAATCATGAATTAAATCCTGCATTGTTAAAGACCCTGCAATGAGAAAGCCCAGGCTCAAAAGGTCATGTCAACACTCAAAACAACATTGAAAAACTTTAACAACAATAAAAACAAACTCATAAAAATACTGACTGCTACATTTCATGTCCCACTAATATAGGTTCATCAAAAATAAAACAAATGAGAAAAGATATTTGTTTGCAGAATATATTTACAACTGCTCTTGAATTGTTAAGACTGCACCAAAAAATGAAGACTATGCAATACAATTAAGAGTATGTAATACAATTAAGACTACATAATACAATTAAGACTGTAGTATAATTAAGACTGCGCATGAAATGTTCTGATATATTTTAATTTCTTATTTTTGGGAAATACTGTATATTCATCACTCCTTTGCAGCTTAGTTAAAATATACTCAATTATAAGTCAAACCCCACTGCAAACTGCAAAGACATGTACCTGCCATTGCATTATAACATGGTAGATCTGGTCTTATTCAGTTTGTTACAAGTAGTCAGTAAAACAAAGAAAATGAAAACTGATATGCAGGTATATTGTGTTACAGCAGCTCAGGGTCTATGTTCTTTACTGTTTGACTTTACTTACTTGCAAGGACAGGTACTTTTATCATTCTAATTTTCATGATTTCGTTTCCGACAAAATTTGGTAAATTATGACCCTCCCCCAGCCTTAAAGGATTAAAAATAATCCTAAAATATTCCTAAAAATGATAATGAATTCATATCAAAGTAGGATGTGCATCTTCAATACACATTACATGATTCAAATTTTGCATGTGTGACCAATGTAGATGTTAATAACTCCTCATAATTTCTCATACAAAAATATCTCGTATAAAAACCAAAATTCAATCTACCATATAGTTACCTGCTTACAGATCGGCTCCGACTCCAAACAACACAGATTCCAATCTGTCATCACATAATGTGCTTTGTTGTTTGTTCTACTTATTATTCCTAACATATTGTATAGAACCACATTTGCCAGCACATTTGTTAGGAGCAAATCTGGATCTATTAACTTTGCAATTAGATCTGACTCATAACAGGATATATACAGTGGGTCATATGTACATACAATGTAAGCTGCAGTCTTTATTGTCTTTATAAGATTATGATTTATTTTGACATAGGTTTTTCACATTTTCATGAAAGACAAACTTGCTACATGTTTTTTACAGCTATACAGTTCCACATTCAAGCACAACCATTAAAATATTACTACATGACTGAAATGTTTCAATTTGTGCAAATCTACATAAGAATTGCAAAATCATGAAGAAAAAAAAAGTTTATCTGTTCCAAATTCAGCTGCATCCACGTATTGCTAGACCTAGTTAAAAACTGCAAAATCATGAAAAATAAACAAAAGTTTGTCAAAACTTTATATGTGGAAATATAAGAAATTGAACATATAAAACTCTCTACAGAAAGTAACTTATTGCATTAGTATAGGCCATTAGAATCTGATATCTTCCACTATGCAATCATTGGCAAACATAAATAACAAAGATTTAAGAAACTATGACAAACAAAGCACACAAGGCAAATATTTAAGCTCTGCGACTTGTAATTATTTAGCATAAAACTTTGTACAAAATCTTAGAACTGCTGTGGAGGTCTCCTCTTTTACCACCAATATTCTTACTGCTTTCATTCATACATGTCTATCAAACAGTCTGCCCATGTAATAAAGTTCTGTGGAATATATGTAAATTCCACTCAAGGTTGGCCTATTCCACACCAAACCAGCCCATCTCCCAGAGTATACTCAGTGACACTACTGATTACATGATTATGCTTAAGATGTCGTGAATATCTTAATAGGTTGAGGCTTTTATAAAACTAGACATATTTTCCCAAAATATAATCAGAAATTATCACATACAATAAATTCTTTATTGTAAACTTAAAAGTAATACTCTATTGAATGATAAACATTTCTAAAAATAGAATATTCCATTGCTTTATTTAGCTGAACTCATGCTGACGAGAAAAAGTTTCCCCAATATGTATTAGTAATGGAAAGAAAAATTCTGCCCCTGGGATCTGATTTGTTGGTAGGAACTTGGCAAAGACTAATTCATGTCCATAAATTCTGACTCTGTTGCATGGGATTCCCTCATTCCTATTTACAAATTCTGAATAGATGGTGTGGGATTTCCTTACATTGCATGGGATGGAATGTTTTTTCTTCAATATTTACTAACATAGGTTAGATAAAGTATTTAAAATAGTTTTTACTGTATGTTTGTATTAGGGAGAACATTACATATATGACTCACATACAAGTTATATCATGTACCATGTATAATCACATACAAGTCATATAATGTACCATATATAATCACATAAAAGTCAAATACCACTGCAGACTGAATAAACCCAGATCTGCCAGCACTCAATACATTAGCAGATCTTGGTTATTGTAGTTTGTTAAAGTGTATATCAATGTGGTTATTTGTTAAAATGTAGCACTACTTTTCATTGTTTTGAATGCTCTGCACCTTAAATATTATAAAAAAACATTGACTAAAGTTATTGATCACTATAGCTCTTTACAGTGGTGGCCATACAGGTATAACACTGGATCAAGAAAAGAGGACTTCACATCTGTCATAACAAATAACAGTAGTACAATTTTTTTTTCAACACATGCAGTTTTCATTGTGATATCACAAAATATGCAACATTAAATTCAGTTTGTACAAGATCATACCTTTACGTTGCCCTCATTCAAAATTGCCCATGTATTTCAACATTGATTTTTGCCATATACATTTCTTAGGGCATGTAAATGATGACCTTCCAAAGAAATATTGATGTATGAAGAACCAAAAATAAATTGCTACTGAACATCATGTGTAAAAAAATTCTAAAAAATTACACCCATTACGGAAATGGTCAATAGTAACTGCCTACAAGACCAGTATGACTTGTACTACAAAATTAGAACAACAAAGACCCAGATTTGCGAGCGTATTATCTGACAGCAGACCATGGTCTATGCTGTTCACAGATGGACCAAACTTAAAAATGAACATATATGGTTAATGTTGGAATTACCCAACTATTAAGCATTAGAACTAAATCTATTTTCATTAGCTTCTCTGCCTTCATCAAATTTGATAAAATCTCTGACTGGCTGGTGCTGTTCATCAATGTCAATGTGAAGATCATTAATTGACTCATATACATCATAATCAGTGTTTTCATTATGCCCCTGAGAATTTGACTTATAAGCATTTTTCACCTTGCCAAAATTATTATTGCTTTCAAGATCTGCTGCTGCATCCTCCAAAGATCTGTTAATTATATTATCATCCTCTCCATGGTTTGATGTCTCCATGGTTACGACCTCTTGTAAACTTTCCAAAGAAAAACCAGAGGTAACTGGGACACAAGGACTTCTTGGAGTGCTGTACAGACCTTTCATTTCATGGAAGACACTCTTGGGAGTGTCATAGAGACTTGAACTGGCTCCCTCCTTGACTCCAGTCCCAATCAGATTCATATATATCCCAGTTTTCTCAGTTTCTGGCAGAGATGATTCCAATGTTCTGGGTTCGATTTTCTGTGTTGCCATGGGAGATGTCTGCTCTGCTGCCATTTGTGATTGCTGTCCTGTTGCCATTGTTGATCTCTGCACTATTGCATATGGTGACATATTCTCTCCCTGAAAAGTTGTTTGATCAACGGTGTCATTCGTAACCATTGCAGACATGAAAGGCATCCTGTCTGAATCTGAAGTATACATCACATGAGAGCTTGAATAGGGCAAGGTGGAATATGGGGGAGGACTTTGTTCATTCTCTGGAACAGTGGATAGATTGAAAAAGTTACTGGTATTTTTATTGCTAAGCATAGGGATGGTATTTATACTGGAATGTGCAGTCTTTTGATTCAGCTGTGCATGTGTCAGGTTGTCAGTTTTCCCTGCAGTGAAAAATCAAAATGTACTTAGAGGATGGCATAACTTGAACTATCTTATAATTATAAATTATAATCATGATTACAACACTTCAAGACAGAATATTCTGTTTCAAAAAAATAATGCTGTTCTTAAAATAAAAACTACTGTAAATGGTACAATGTAAGCAATCATGGTACATTTTAATGGTACATTATAATATTGAACATAAATGGTACATTATAATGGTACATAATAATAATAATAATAATAATAATAATAATAATAATAATAATAATAATAATAATAATAATAAAATTATTGTTATCATTATAATAATAATAATAATAATAATAATAATAATAATAATAATAATAATAATAATAATAATAATAATAATAATAATAAAATTAATAATTATATTATTATTAATTTTATTATTATTATTATTATTATTATTATTCTTATTCTTATTATTATTATTATTATTATTATCAAAATGATAACACTAATTTATTATTATTATTATTATTATTATTATTATTATTATTATTATTATTATTATTATCAAAATGATAACACTAATTTATTATTATTATTATTATTATTATTATTATTATTATTATTATTATTATTATTATTATTATTATTATACCATTTGTAATTTAAGAACTCTTTTCAACAGTCAGGTACTAAGAGAACCCAGTAAAACCTGTTAAATTTGTTTTCAATATTACTGTCACTCAACAATACTGCCTGGCAATACTAATTGATATGTTCTGTTTATTCAATAGGTCTCTTCCTTATCTAAAATGCTAGTCCCTGTGACCTTGATCTTTGATCTTTTAACCCCCAAATCAATAGATCTCTTTATGTCTCAATTGTGAGTCAACTACAAAGTTTCTACTCATGCTGGTTAGTGAACTTACAGTAGATTTCTGGAGAAAAAAATTTTCTATCTTTAGTCCATGTAACCTATATCTTTGACCTTTTAACCCCAAAATGAATTTAAGTGTCTTCCATGCTCAAATGTAAACTATCTACATGGTATGGTCATAGTAGGTAACATAGAACTCAAGACATTGTGCAGAAAACCTTTTTGTTTTTAGAATAATTGGTCTCTTAAAACTTGACCTTTTGACTCGAAAATCAATACAAGTAATTCTTATCTCAAGTAAAAACTTTTAAATTGCAGTGAAGATATATGGTATACAAGACAAGACACTGTGTGGGACTTTATTTTGGTTCCTTGAACTTTGACCTTTTAACATTTGATCCTGAAATGGACAGGTTTCTCACAAACCACAAATGCCAGCTACTCTGAAAGTCTGATAAGAGTAGACAGTGGAGAACTTATTTTGTGGAACACAATATACAGAAAAACATTGAATGACACATGACTGGAATTTTAAAATATCATGGTAGGTGTATCAACAATGACTAAGAAAAAAAAGAATGAAATAAATGAGAACAGTTAAATAAACAAGAATAAAAATTAATCACTGAAAGCATAATTTGTTCAAAAGTACTTATTTGGAATAGAAAAGAACTTGTGCGTAAATTTTGATAACATTTACACTGTGCCTAAAATAATCAATCTGATAATTATATCAAATCCCATGGAATGCTTTTAGTTTACTGAGCAGACTGAACCAGACACAAAAGTCTGTGTTTACAGACTTCTAAAATCACAATTTTGAAATAAATTAAGTTCAGAGCAAGGTTTTGGAAAATGAAACAAAAATACAATATTTCTCCTATAAATCAAAGCCATCACCTGCCTTGTTAATATTTTACAATGAAACAGTAACAGATGATCTGTAAACTTGGAATTGCTTTCATAGATAAACACTGGCCAAAGAAGGGCTACAATGGGGTAGAGAAGATTGCAGAAATATATTACTTTGAGAAAGACCCTGTTCTTACTGGGTGGAAAAAGACTAAGCTTATGACATGCAAGTACAGCATGAATCATGCTTAACTTTTATATTGCAATACATGCAACAGTTCTTATCAATGTACATGTATGGTAGAAATACAAACAATATGACTTTCTCAACATACAACCCCCAAAAATCATTTTACACAACTGCAACAAAACATCAGAAATATTCAAAAATTATTTACTGATCTAAAACTTAATTACTTTTCACTATACATATTCAAATATGAAAAAAGTGTCTTACAACCTATTTGATTTCAATTAGTCCCTACTGTGATTATGTACTCTTTTGGTACAATGTTTAATTTATTTTTCAGGAGTACAATACTTCTCAGGAAAATCCAACTTGATTTGGTACTTAACATTTTTAAAATTCTTAAAGGAATAATATTTTTAGTACAGAAATTTAGATGATAAGAAAAAATATAATAATTAATAAAACAAACTGAGTGTGTCTGAATAACTAGAGTTAATAAAATATTAGAGACAAAATGAGTATCAATATGTACAGGTATCATACTATTATTGTGTCTCAAATACATTTTGCTCAAGTTAAAATTAGGACATTTCACAGCTGATTTGTTGGCTGATAAATGCAAATGAATCATCATAAACCCTTCTATGATAATGATATAGAAAGTACACATACTCTCCTATTATTATGATAAAAAGTATACATACTCTTCTTTGATAAAGATACGAAAAAGAACACAGATTATAATCTATTCTTCAGTGATAAGGTGGTGCTCTACAGTTTCGTATTTAGCATAGAGTTAAAATTTTAAAAAAAAGTTTCCCCAGGTTTCCTCACTAGTTATACTGACTATTGAAAAGACTTTGTATATCTTAGGTATTGTTCAAAGAACCTTTAATTCCCTTTATTTTGATGTATGATTGATGGATGTAATATGGGTTAGAGAGTATACAGCTTGGCCTTACTCTAGATGTGCAACTTTCAAAAAAGTGCTAGCTCTACTTGCTCATTTTCACTTCTTGAACTTCAGAGGTAAATTGTTCAAAATAGAGCGGATAACTTTTTTATATTTTATGTATTTGGCAATTCATTCATTGCACTTTTAGAAGCTGGTATTTTCTAGTTTGGCAAAATTCATTTTCCATATTTTAAAATCTGCTAAAAATAGTGTACTTTAGACAAATTCAGGTTGATTTTTGGAGCACAAGGAAGCAGTCATTTTAATTAGCAGTGTCCTAAGATCATTTAAACTTTCCAAAAGCACAATATCCAAAGAAATTTGAGCCACATTACATGAAAGTAGTATATAGGTTTGCCAACATTCTCTCCACTATGCATGTTTAAAATGCAAACAACTTTACCTTACATACATCACTTTCTCAAAACTACATAATAACTGGTGAGTTCCACCATAGATCATTGCTGACTCTTCTATGATAAAGATTGAGAAAGTACAATGATCTTAGTCTACTCTTCTATGATAAAAATACAGAAAGAGCATTGATCACAATCTACTCTTCTAGGATAAAGATGCAGAAATGGCAAAGACCATTGTTGACTCTTCTATGATAAAGATACAAAAAGTACATTGATCGTAATGTACTATTCTTGGATAATGATACAGAATGTACATGGATCATAATTTACTCTTCTATGTTAAAGACACAGAAAGTATATGGATATATCTCCTTATAATATCCATCCCTCAACCAAGAATGGCTTACGCACATGCATATATTTGTCATATCAAGGTCTATATATATATCAAAGCCCTATATTTACCTTTGTTATTACACTATCAAATGTCAAACGAGATCTATGACATAATGCATATCTGACAGGGTAATAAAATTTCTAGTTCTGATATCCTGTATAATCACCAGCCCATCTGTTGTTATCAACTAATCACATATAAATTTTTCATCAGACCAAACAGTCATTGGTTAAGTTATGTTACCATGAAGTTTGTCACTTTTAGATAAAAGAATAATATAATTTTACTGGTGTATCAAATGATCAAGATAGTTACTTAATGTCAACACTGATTCGATCTACTCATTTTAACAAAATCTTGATTTTAATTAGATGGTTTCATTTCAGTGTTTTAAATGACATGTCTCCAAGCATTGATTGTCTGCTTTCAGTGTTTAAATGACATGTCTCCAAGCACAAATTGTCTTATTTCAATGTTTGACTGTTGTGTCTCCAAGAAAGACTGTCTAATTTCAATGTGTAACTGACATGTCTCCAAGTATAAATCATCTCATTTTACTATTAGACTGTGTTCTAGATTAGTCTGACACAATTTGGCAACAGCCTGGTCCAATTTTTTTAAAATTGCTAATGGCCAGCATTTCCTTTTATTGCTGCCATCTATGGAGTAATGTTTATTTCTGCATGATGTTCATCAATTTGATTTGCTATGCTATTTAAATGTTTTTTAATGGTATTTTGAAGGAAAAAAAATGATAAATAGTTAAGTGGTCTTTGAACTGTCAGATGAAGGTGAATCCTTGAAATTAAATATAGCACAATCTCATTGATAATATTGTACATTATAACCACTGATTACCATAGACTGTCTTAGAGTGAGATTGCCTTACAGTGAAATTGCCTTATAATGAGAATGCTCAATAGTAAGACCACCTTACAATCAAACTACTGTACCTTATAATGAGACCACCATACAGTGAAATATTTTAAAAGTGAGAATGCCTTCTGATGAGACAATCATCTAGTAAGACCAGCTTATATTGAGACTGCCTTATAGTCAGTGATATACTAAATGGGGTGCCAGCGGGGTAGTCAACCTGGGTGATATCCAGAAATGGGGGTGCCATCAGAAGAGTTGAAATACCAGTACAAATTTTCAAACTAAATGAAAAACTCACAAAGTAAAAGTTATTTCCAATTTGCTTATGACAGGACTGTACTGTTTAAAACTCTACTTGCAAACAATGTGTTTACATTTTACAATTATTTGTAGGTGTGCCAAAGTAAGGATCTATCCCAGGTGCCAAATACTCAAAGTGTGACTGCCTTACAGTGAGATTGCCTTATACTGAGAATGTTTTATATGGAGACCACCTAACAAAGAGAGTGCCATATAGGGAGCATGCCTTATCCTGAGACTGTCTTATGATTAAGTTAAAGACAAAATTCTACTAGCGGGTAATGAAATGGGATTTAGGAACGTCATCATCTTACCGTGAAGGACCTTATTGTGAGCATGTCATATCAGAGTCAAAGGAGTACATTTTATCCTACTGTTGCTGTAATTGGCAAACCACTATTGAAACCAG
The DNA here is from genome assembly GCA_016746295.1 of Potamilus streckersoni. Taxonomy (NCBI): domain Eukaryota; kingdom Metazoa; phylum Mollusca; class Bivalvia; order Unionida; family Unionidae; genus Potamilus; species Potamilus streckersoni. The sequence continues at coordinate 1,320,706 of JAEAOA010000720.1, forward strand.
ATGGTTAATTCCATCTGCTTTTGGGGCTAGTATTGTAACACTCCTGCATAGGCATACTAAATATAACAAATACATGTTGAAGGAAGCTGCAATATACTGAATGGTATTGCAAATGTTTTAAATAAAATATAACAACATAATAACACTATTTTCCTGTCAAATAATGCACTAATATTTTTTAAAATGTGTGATATTTGCCTGTACAATCATGCGATAACATTTGTGCAAAATGTGTGACATTTTCCCATAAAATCATGCACTAATATTTTTGCAAAAATGTGTGACATTTTCCTGTAAAATTAAGTACTAATTTTTACAATATCTGAAATAATTTCCTGTAAAATAAAAATGCTGGTAATGTTTAATATTTATTCACTAAATTATAAAGATGAGAGCATCGTTACTCTGCAAAATAATGAGCGATTATTTGTGAATTGTTTTAAATGCATAACATGATATTAAAAATTTTTAATTTCATGCTTTAATAATCTGTCACCTTCTTTAATAATACTAGCATTTGCAAAATGACTATTAAGATATTGTTTGACTTCATTTATTACTTGATGTTTTGAACAGAATTTGGTGAAATACAAATGTAATATAATTTTCCATTGTAAAGTTGATTAAATCTTTGATAAATCATAAAATTTCTGTCTCTCCTGCAAGCAAAAGCCAACTTTCCCCCATTCATGCATGCATGCCAGCTTTTACTTACTAATATGGCTTTAAAAAAACATAATCAACTGAAAATAAAATTTCATGGATTTATAAAGCAAAAAAGAAAATATGAAAAACAGATTTTTATGCTGCAAAGCTGTCCCCATCTGAAAAATCTTATTACCTGTCAAAACAATTTTAAGATCAAATGGAAAACCTGATGGGTCACCAAAAAAAAAAAGAAACAGCCTGAATTTAACTTATATAACTTCATGTTTAAAATCCAGAAATCTCATTGGCTAAAATTAAAATATAAATGTTCACCAATCAGATGTCTCATATTAGACTTAACACATGTCTTGGTGAATTGAGGCTAGGACTTCTTTTCCCTAGTCTTATTTAATGTTAAGTCTTAAGTTAAGACATCTGACAAGTCAATTTTAAGTCAGCCTTAAATTTATTCCAATCAGAATACTGCTCTCTAAAATCAGTTTAACCCCATACTCGAATCCAGACCGGGTGGCCCAATGTTAAATTCAGTACTCAGAATTTATATCTTCATATTAAAATTTTAATGTACTGAAGAAGTGACTTTCTGTAACAGCACATGGGGCTGCCATATTTCATCAGTCTTCTGGGAGCTTTGGGGACAATCCAATCAATGTTAGAACCCTGAAAAACCTACACATTACTGGGAGTTTTCTTGAAGACATTTGGTACTGCGCCTATTCCTTATCTTTGCCATCCAATGATAAACCATCTCCCACAGAGGCCATATATTTAATCAGATATCTTATTAACTTGCCTAGCATCTGCTAGATTGTTCAAGAAAAAGTCCCTTAGATTCAGATACTTAATCTCTTTCTGGCAGTCTTACTAAAAATTTTAATAAAGAATATACCGGATCAAAGTTATCAAGTTACAATTTCGTACATAATTTCTTAAATTTGGTGATGGAGACATTCAAATCTATTCTCAATTTATGGAGAATTATAAATTTAAGATCCGATTAAAATAACAAAAGCAACATAGACCAATGTACAGTATAAATGTTGTTTGAAACACCATCAATACTCACTTATCAGTCGATTCCAACTGCAAACAAATACCTTGATATGCCACTGAATAATTTACTGGCAAATCAAAGTCTACTTTTGTTTCACTGATTACACTTAGCAAATCACGTAGACCCAGATTTGTCAATGCATTATGTGATGGTGGCTCTGGATATGTGCAGTTTCAGTCAGACTGAACGTAAAAGTGAGTTTTTAAGATAGTCATTATTATTTAAATTATTTTTATTATTCATTATTTAGTTATAAATCAAGTCTATGTATATTTCAGCATTATTTCTTTTAAACTTCATCAGATTTCTTTACAAAATATGATTTAAAAATCCCTGACAACTCTGTTAAGCTTGACCTCGATTGAAAGATCTGACAATGATAAAACATAACACATTAGTGTTATAAATTATTGTTATACAAGTTTACTTACCTGCGCTAAATAACATTTATGATGAAAATTCAAATCAGTTTCATAAATAATATTCAATGTGTGTTAACTGTCACCAGAAAGGTTATGGAACTGGAAGTTAATGGAATTAAAAGATAGAAGTTTACAGGAATCTGGGTATATAAGATGAATAATGCAGTTATTGTAGTAGACTTGTAAAACACAAGACATGTTAATATAAATATGTAAGGGGTACTGAATTATTAAGATATAATTATACTATAGGTAAAAGGAACTAGCAGGAAGGTGTATGTAAAATCTGCAATTAGTGTTCAATTACTTACACCTTCATTTTGATCAATTTTTTTTATATTTATCTGCAAATAGAGTTGCCTGATGCAATTAATTTTCCAAGAAAAAGAATTGAAAAATTAATCACTAAACCAATGAAATAATTTAAATGAGCGAGTCCTCCTGGGTCATTATTAATAAGGAAAATAAAAATTCAACATTTCAATAAGTAGATCATGGGAGACAACTCCAAAATTTACAATTGTCTCGTAAGTACTGAGCATGATTTGACTCCCTTACAGTGATTACATGAATAACTGTTAGAACATCACAAGACTTATTGAAACAAAAATACTTGTTTATGTAAAACAAAGAGGTTTTGCTTATAAGACTGAATTATAATCTGAATTAAAAAGTGATGTTTTCTCATCATTATTATAAAAATAATGTTATAACTAAAGATTCCAACCATGTATTACATTGTGTGGAGTTTTGGTTTGCAAATAAACTTTAATATCACACTGACAACACTAACGGTGACATCAGAATTGTTATGTCTTAAAATTTTCTCACCCCACCAAAAAGGCATGAAAAGAGAGGACTATCAAAAACTTCATTTGAATCACGGAAAAAGGAGGAATTTATCAATATGCCTGGATGATATAAATATTGGGTACAGACAAGGAATATAGTTTTAAATAAATACCGATTTGCATGCTGTAAAGGTTTTAGTTTTATTGAATACAAGATTATATGAATGCCAAGAAAGGTCTTTCAGGCAAAAACCTTAAAGCATGATGCTTAACAATAAATGGATATTAAGTCTATTAGTGTAAATATTGTCTATTTGTATAAATATTAAGTCTATTGGTATAAATACTATCTATTTGTATAAATATTAAGTCTATCTACATAAATATTTTGCCTGTTAGCATGAACATTATGTTTGTTTGTATAAATATGATGTATATTTGTATAAATATCATGTATATTTGTATAAATATCATGTATATTTGTATAAATATCATGTATATTTGTATAAATATCATTTATATTTGTATATGTATATTTGTATAAATATCATGTATATTTGTATAAATATCATGAATATTTGTAAAATATTATGTATATATGTATAAATATTATGTATATTTGTTTATATATTATATATATATATATATATATATATATATATATATATATTTGCATAAATATTATGTATATTTGTAAAAATATCAAAGTTTTATCATGAAAAACTATAAAGAACAGAAAAAAGTTGTAGAAGAAAACTGAACCAGTCTCTTACCAGCTGGCAGACTGTCACATGGAGATGTACATGTACTACCTCCACATGCACCATTGTCTGAACTGTTTTCTTTTGAATTGGAATAAAACATCATTTTCTTCTCTGTCAGTTTATTGTCATAAGTTTCATTTGTATCTGCAAGAAAAGAAAAAGGCAAAAGTTTTACTTGTTTTATTCAAATGGTAACTTTATATTTTATGTAGATTGAGTCTGCTTAAGAGGAATCCATTTTCATGGAATGCAAGAGTATGCTTTTCTGAAGATAAATTTCAAGGTCATTTCCATTTATTTTTTTCAGGATGAAATTAATTTTTTCAAGTTCACTTATGACCAATACTGAATGGAATTATAAAACATTTTCGATTATAAAAAAGCATGCATTTTTTAAATCTAAATATGTTTTATTTCAAGACTTTCCAAACCATCTAAGTAAAAAAAGATGATCATGTACAAAACAACAAAATGTATCACATTAAACAATTTTGACTTTATTCCTAGAACTTGACATATAAGGTCATTACAATTTACAGAACAGATATTTTAACTTCACTTTGCTGTCATGTTGTTATGTCTTGTTTGTTGTTATGTACAAACAGCATAATTATCATAAATTAATTTTGTTTCTTTTCTTGCCTTTAGTTCTAAAGAAATATATATATATATATGATTGGATATGCATGTTATACAAAGTAAACATTTCCTATCACAGTATGAAAAAAAAAATAAAACAAAGCATTAGAATCGTATCTTGTAAAGAAAAAAGTTTAACCCTAAATTTATCTGTGCCAATAAGATCCCATACAAGATTTTTCAAACAACCTAAACTCTGTAAGACAACTTGGTTTAAAATCCATCATTTAAACAACATTTACAAAAGCGCCAATTTAAATTTTAAATAAAGACCTTCAAAATTATTATTTCTATATAAAAAAGGACTGAAATTTCTGTAAAATCAACATTTCTTGTAATTTGATAAACCAGTCCCTAAACCTGTACTGATACTTGGGTTTGTATAAATTTTTAATATATACAGTAAAACCTGTCTTGAAAGACCACTGCTATCTGAGACCACCTGTCTTGTCTCAATGCATAAACTTAATGATTATATAGCACTCTGACCTGTTATTCCACCTGTCTTGAGAGACCATACATTTCTGGCAGAATGGGTGGTCTTTTAAGACAGGTTCTACTGTAATACAAGGTATGACCATTTTCCATTTCTTTATTTAAGATCTGAAACCAATACTTCATGCTACATGTCAATGTGTAATAGTTTCAGCTAGGAGATTCAATGTTTTGAACACAAATTTGACTTAAAATAGATAGCAGTCCATTTTCTAATCCAGGTTTCCTCCATAAATTCTCACTTCATTTTTTATCTTTTGACATTTAGGTTTGGATGTGGGGTCAGAGAAATTGCATATGGAAAATTTTGGAATTTGCTACCACCATGAGGTAATGGCATATAGAAGTAACTTACAAGAGGACATCACAAATTTAAACAATGTTATTTCGAATCATGCCAGCATGAAATCGATAAGAGATTGATTTATTTACTCAGAAAAGGGCAAGTATTATAATCATTATGTCTTTAATCTGCTGACAGACCAGACAAAACTACAGCATAGATGAAACCTGACCCATTACTCATAATTTGCATTACTAGTCACATACTTCACAAATCCCAATAGTCACATGTTGTCAACAACAAACTCCTTTTTATATTGTTGTACAAAATTTGAATTATATATTTTTAAAGTCAGATACATTTATAAAAAGCAGAAGGAACATATAATTCTCAACATATTTATTTTGAGAACAATAACCCGATGCTGCCACAGCAATCTGGCCAGTCGGAGTCATCAAGCAGACGGCACAAGTCAACATGGTAGTCATGTGATAAAAACAAAACCCTAGTAGCTGTTCTCAAAATAAATATAGAGAATTTTGAGTTCTTCCCTATTTGTATTTTTATTACAACCTATTATACGAATTTCATTTGACATTTTTTCTTCCAACTTTTGAAATGGGTTATATCCTGTATAATCACCAGCCCATCTGTTATCAACTAATCACATATAATTTTTTCATCAGACCAAACAGTCATTGGTTAAGTTATGTTTTCATGAAGTTTGTCACTTTCAGATATAAGAATAATATAATTTTACTGGTGTACCAAATGATCAAGATAGTTACTTAATGTCAGCACTGATCCGATCTAATTATTTTAACGAAATCTTGATTTGAATTAGATGGTTTCATTTCTATGCTAACTATGATGTCATGAACATGTGGGTTGTGAGATTTGTGTAGTCATATGACTTCAAATACAAATCATGAGTACTAAGTCAAATTTAATGCTGTAGTTTTATTTCTTTCAGCAGATAAAAGACTTAAGGATTTTAATACTCACAATACTGTGAGTATTGTGAGTATTAAAAATTACTCATATAAAAATTTTCATATTGATTTCATGCAGATTTGACTTGATTTAACAGTGTTTAAGTTTGCTAGGCCATCTGGTAAATGGCAACACTTTAATGCCACCATGTTGGACTCTCTAGATGCTTGTTTTCATATCTTCCATGTAAGAAAAGATGTGGATACCAAGCTGTCTGTGGGAAAAAGTCTACTGGACAAATCTAATTCACTAAGCACTTCAATTGACTCAATAAAGAAGTTTATGGCATGCACACAAATGATCCATAATGCAACCTCCAAATATTCTGATCAGAACTCGTTAAATTTAACTAATCAGTTCAGTTACAATTCATTATGAAACTGTCTAGGGCATCATGTGGTGGTTGAAAATTCCCTGGCTTTTCCTGACTTACATCAAAATTTGAAAAATTCAAGTACTTTTCAGGGTCAGAATAAACAACATTTTAATTTCTCCCAACTTTTTCCTGATTTCCCAGTACTGTAGTGTCCCTGATAATATTAATGACCTCAGCTTTAGGTAATTCCATAATAGTGAACTCAGCTGTAGGTTACCAAACCAATGTTATTAGCAATATATGCTTTAGGTTAACCCATTATATTAGTGATCTTTGCTTTAGGTAAACTCATAATATTATTGACCTCTGGTTTACATATACCCATAATATTATTGACCTCTGCTTTACGTATACCCATAATATTATTGACCTCAGGTTTAGGTATAACAATAATATTAATGACCTCTGGTTTAGGTATACCCATAATATTAATGACCTCTGGTTTAGGTATACCCATAATATTAATGACCTCTGGTTTGGGTATACCCATAATATTAATGACCTCTGGTTTAGGTATACTCATAATATTAATGACCTCTGGTTTAGGTATACCCATTTAACATTACTGACCTCTGTTTTACGTATACCCATAATATTATTGACCTCTGGCTTATGTATGCACTTAATATTAGTGACCTCTGGTTTAGGTCTATCAATACTTCAACAAAGGTCTGTAATTGTGTAGGCTGAGGTGTGTGGCTTGAACAGTTCAAATACAGACTGTGTTAAACGTACAATTAGATGACAGTGTGCCATCCTTCGATCCACCTACAGCTCCATTTAGTGATTTCAGCGTGGTATATCTGTCCTCCTCAGGCTCAGCAATATCCGAGCAACAGGACGTATGTTGTGCTGCATGCTGGGATGCCTGTGGTCTATTTCTATTTTGCTGATTATCCTCCACTGCCTGGTCATATGTTGGATTATCTACGCCAACGATATCTATGTGGGAAATTATATCAATAGTCATATAAAAAGGAAAACAATTATAGATGAACATCTAAACAAATAACTATATCAGTATACCTATTTGCGACCTCTGCTCCACACAACACTAAGTCTTTTCTAGATGAGTAGTCACATATATATTAAAATGCTTCTATATTTCTTATGAAGAATCAGTTACATTAATTACTTATATATAATTTAGTCAACTTGTTATGAACAAATGTAACCAAACTGCAAAACATAGCTGTGGATATAAACGGATGGTTGTTTGGACTAAGTAGAGTTGGCCGATAGATCAGCCACTTCCCTCTTATGATGATATTACTTTTCAGTTCAGGCGCTGATACCACCTATTCATTAAAACCTGCAAATCTCTTCAGAAAAATTTTAGCTACACACATAGGTGTACAATTTATATACTTACTGGTATGTCTTGTAGCTGTGAAGCTACTGTTGGATAAAGTAGTTCTTCTGGCAACATGTACATTATATTTCTGGATCAAATCCTATGTTTGGTGACTTGTAAATCCACATGAAATAGCACAACCCTATGTTCTGCAGTAATTTTGAATTTCACGCTAGATATGGCTGTTATTAATTACCAGTAAGTGTCAAAAGTAAACGCAGATTTGTTCGATTAGCATGCAGCAAAATTGCTAATTTTAATGAACAAGTGACATCAGACCCTCATTCTGCCTGTCAGTATCGAGAAAGATTTGAGGGGGGAGGTGATTTATTGAACTATATTTATATCTATGATATATGACCCTTAGATGATGAATTTCTTAAAAAACAATTTGTATTATTTTATTACCTCTCCTACATTCAAAATATGCCCTATATATTTACAATGAAGTATCATACTTACTCTAGCTCAAGAGGAATTTGAATTGTACTCTTGAATCAAAAGTTTATAAAAAAGAGCTCATCTTTTTTTCAAGTTAGGCATCCATTTAAAATAATTTTTGTAATGTGTATTTACATACCATGTACAACATTACCTGAGCTGATGTTATTTTGCCCTTTGGAGAAACTCATAATGGCGATGTTCTGACGTTTTAGGCGTTTAACTCGTCTCCTGAAGTACAGCACAAAGACGATCAACAAGACAAAAAGAATGCCAGCCACTGCAGCAACCCCAATAATGACTGGGACAAACGATAATCCTGCCGATGAGACCTCCTTTTCTTTAACTTGCTGGTTTGCTGATGGCTTCACTGAAAAGAAGAGACCCAAGACTTTTGCAATTTAAGGAGAGTGATTATAGTGTTTGAACCATTGTATGTGTTTAAGTCAATGAACTCAGATAATATGGTATGTGACAAAGTTTACTAGTAGCTTCATCAGGCGGTTCTTTTTGGAGTTCTTCCTCTAAAATTTATACTATCTATAGCCTTTCATGTTCCGACAAATGGTGGTAACCATAACAACAACTACTGTTGGATTCTGTGGTCGAGAAAGAAATTTAATTTATACTTCAGACCTTAAAATTGAACAACACACAGGACAATAATTTTTCTACTATATCATTCCCAACTTTTTAATGCTTATTGAATTGTATTGAGAATACTAAATCTTTGGTCGGTGGTTCTTTCCGGTGATTTCCCGGTTTCTTCCTCCACCATTAATACTGGCCGCTATGAATAGCCTATCGTGTTCTGAAAAATGGCATTAAGCCCAACAACTACAACAACAACAACTAAATCTTGAAAGAAATATTGTTTCAATCAAATTGTAATGACTGCATAGCTCATAAATGCATCTCATATGACATGATGTGCTGCTTACATGCTGTTGCATCGTAAATGACATTCTGTAATCATTTAACCTAGCAATAAAATTATCAACTCAATGTGAATGTGTGTACATGTTTTGGATTTTTAACATAGCTTTAAAAAAATTTCAGTCCTATTGCTATGATGTCTGCAGTGTGACAGTTTATAGTGATGTCTTACTCTGGGGCACCATGCTGCAGACTGTTGTAGCATGATGTCTCACCGAGTCACATTATCCTGACACCAGGCCAAAAAATCCTAACACAAACCTCTTAATGCTGAGCACCAAGCAAGGCATCTGCAAGTACCATTGTAATAAGTATTTGGCAAAGGTTCGAACCTGTGACCTTCTTCATCAGAGGCAGAAGCTCAAACCTCCAAGCCACCAGATTTAGTCAATAATGTGCTTAATGCTAACCTTTACGTGCTTGACTCCATCCAAAATGAAGAAATTACAGAGTCATTCCCAACAATGTATTTGCATTGGAAGTCACAAGATGGGTATATATTTATAGTTGTTTCAATGTTGTTAGAGTTCCACCAGTGAATTGTATTTTACAATGTTTATACTTTTCTACATAACTGAATTGAAGTTCCAGATAGATTATCATGTAATTTAGAAACACAAATATTTATGAGTGACAATCAGAAAGAGTATTACATTTGTACAAAAAGAGTATTACATTTGTACACAAAGAGTATTACATTTGTACACAAAACAAATGTCCTCCCTTGTTTTATTACCTCCAGATAACCTGCTTATATGGTGGCAGGTGTAGATACAACTATTTTCTTACACAAAAAGCACAAAACAGGATCCTATTTGCTTAAATTGGGCAAAATCACAACTGACATTGGTTAATAAAAACTCAGTACATGTATAATTATCTCATTTTGTTGTAAAAAAGATGTATCAGTTCACATATTTTATTTACTAAACTTTTTTAATAAAATCATTTTCACAATAAATAATACACAATATCAAAATGTTGATAAATTACTGATGATGACAACATTATAAGAAAATAAACAATTAAATAAATCTTGTCAAGTGCAATTTATGTCTCACTTGCATCGTTTAATTTGGTTTAAGTGAAATCATCATAAATGTAATATACCTACAAGAAATTAGGCTGACCATTAGGCTGACCATGTCCAGACGTTACTGTGATGCTGGCACATTGAATGTATTGTAATTGGCTGATGACAGTTTATCTCTGAGATAGCATTTCCTTACTAATGGGTTCTCAAAAGCGTGCACTTAAAAATATGAGCATTCAAGAGTGCTCTTAAATCTCATCTATTTCATCATTTCCGATACAAGAGCAGCCTTGAACACTTAATAATGTTAACTTCCTTAATTATTGTCAGCAAGTGTTTGTTTTGCAATTTCATTGTTTGTTTTTGCAATCTTGCTGTTGGATATGTTTTTATGTGTAACCTAATATTGCAAAGAGCTGTACAATACTATTGTTGTTGTTGTTATTATTATTATTATTATTATTATTATTATTATTTTTATTATTATTATTATTATTATTATTATTATTATTATTATTATTATTATTATTATTATTATTATTACTATTGTTATTATTATTGTCATTATTATTTCTATTTTTATTATTATTATTATTGTCATTATTATTATTATTATTATTATTATTATTATTATTGCTACTACTACTATTGTTATTATTATTACTATTATTATTATTATTATTATTATTATTATTATTATTATTATTATTATTATCATTATTATTATTATTATTATTATTATTATTATTATTATTATTATTATTATTATTATTATTATTATTATTATTCATAACTATTCAAATATGTAAAGACTATCAAATGTCATTGTCATTATGGATTTACTGCCAATTTTCTAGCACATGATAGGCTATGCATTAAGAACCCAGGGAGACCATTATAAAAGATGCACCTTTTCATGGGAAGCTACTTTCTCACATATCAATAATGACTGAGATTGACAGAGTTGAGATGGCAACAATTGGTAAAGGTGAGTTATTTAGATCAAGTGGCCAAACAGGGATCCATATTAACTATTACAGAAACACCTAAGTAGGCCACTGGAGCAGACCAAATACGTAAGTGCGTGTTACTGAGAACCTGTTCATAGTTAAATGCTTGTCCAGAGATAAGCAATCCACAGGCAATTACAATGTATTAAATATACGGACATCACCACGTAACACTATAGATTTTTATATTGATTTTTTGTTCCACTTAGTATTGTGAATGATATCCACATCTGGAGTTCAGTGAATTTTCATGTTTGCATCAATATATGTAGCTACAAGTAACTAATTCATTTCCCGCATTAAGTACTTCAAAACTTTTCAAACCGATATATAGTTTAACATCTTATTAAATAAATGCAAAAACATTTTATAGCGCAGCAACATCAGTAGATCATTTAATAGTGACACAGCAACTGGATTATAGTTTTTTGATCGAGGACACACCAAGGTAAAAACTGAACCACATGCCATTTTTTTCTTTCACTGTCATCAGTGTGCCACTGCAAAATAATGTTATACAGCGGAGCAAACTTTGTTCATGGAAATATACAGATAATGGCTTAATTGCCTTTTCCGTGGAAACAATTTTAGGCTCATTTAAAATAAAAGGCTTTTCAGAACATAGTTTTCATGTTATTTCAGCAAAATAATTTTTATACGAAAAGAATTATTGCTGATAAATTTTAAGTCCAAAATATTTCAACTTTTGTATGTTTCTTGTCATATTTAATCGATAACTTCAATGAGGAAAAATTGTTTATTAAATTGATATAGAATGCTGTATGCCCAGACTGGCATAAAGCCAAGAAGCACACTCTACCTTTTAAAATTTGACAGTGATGAATGAACTTAGCTTTTATGCAGCATGTTTTATTTCTTGCATTTGTAATGATGCTCGATTTCCACTACCATTTTTCAAGACTTCAAAACTTACAAATGCATCCATACGCAGGACTGCAGTACTCCATGTCTACACAATGACAGGTCTGGTTGCATAGAATTCCATACATGTTTGGAGGGCAACCTAGGAAAAGAATGAAAATATGTTTATTAAACAACATGCAAATAACCATTATAAGCATATGTTAGACAAAATACATATTTTTCTTGTTATATACAACAAGTGTTGAACTATTAGCCAAAAATTTTACAAATCAACCATATTTGATCTAACAATGTTTTGAAAATGATGCCCTATTTAATTTTTACTTACTCTTTTAGCACATGACACAGTGTAGGTAACAACAACCATATTAATGCCTAATATAGTATGTAAGTCAACCAACCATGTTAATGCCTATGCAAGTAAAACAACAATGTTAATGCCAATATAAGTAAAGCAATCATGTTAATGCCTATATAAGTAAAATAACCATGTTAAAGCATATGTAAGTAAAACAACCTTATTAATCCCTATGAAAGTAAAATAACCATGTTAATTCATATGAAAGTAAAACAACCATGTTAATGACAATGCAAGTAAAACAACCATGTTAATGCCTATGTATAAATAACTATAATAACATCTATGTACAAATAAGAACCATGTTAATGCATATATAAGAATATCAACCATGTTAATGCATACATAAGAATAATAACCATGTTAATTCATATGTAAGAATAACAACCATATTAAAGCCTATCAGAAAAAAACTACCATATTTTGCTTGTTGTGTGACAATTGTCGGAACCATTTGAAAACAAAAAACTTTTCCATCTTGTTCTAGCAAAAGAATGTACAAGTCAACCATACTTGTTATAATAAGGTTTATTCTAGAAAGAATCCACCATTTAATTTGTTACTTACTTTGTGAACACATGACCCCAGTATATCCTGCATAACAGTGACAATGTCCATCATAAGGTCTACAGATTCCATTCTCGCAGGCACAGTCATACTTACAATCCTGGCCATACTTGTTGGTAGGGCATGCTGAAATGCAGGAAATATATTATGAAACTACTGCACCCTTGTAATACATTACTAAACAACTTCTGTGACCTTTGACCATCCCATTTCCCTGTTAATATGTGGAGAACAATACATGTATAAAAACAGAAGATAAAACGGATTTTTTTTCTACTCAGAACAATTTATTCTGAAAGATTATAAAAACAATTCACCTTGCAACATTACTTCCGATTCTTGGACCTAAGATCCCAAAGCATGCGACATGTACACTGGTGAATCTAGATGCAAGTCTAATTAATGTCCACAGACACAAGATAAAAGTGTTGTCCCAAAAATATACAATGATCATTGTAACCATGACCTCTGACCCTCTGACATCCACATCAGTTACAATATTTATATCTCATGGTAAATATCTCTCATGGTAAATATCTTTACATTGTCTCCTGGTAATTCATCAAAAGTAATTACAAGTACTAATGGAATTTACAAAGTTATTGCTGAGTGTGACCTTCGTTTTCAATCTCCTGGAAGTCAATCTCTAAGAATATGCCTCCCCCACCCCACCACTGCAATTGGGCAAAGTCTAATGATAATCCCTTTTGAAAATAGGAAATGTTGCCCTTTTAGAACACTGTGACCAAACATTATTCCCAGATGCACAGATGGATATTTATTTATGTATAGCCTTTTGCAACATTCATTACAACATAAATACATGTACCAGTACTACTATTCTGGTGTTTGCAATGGAGTACACTTTCATAAGTATTGTTATAAAGTGGGAAAATTAATTATTCAAATGAACAAATGCTGCAAAACCTTCTACCATATAACCAAATGTCACAGATGTCCCTGCCTACCTCTCAGTATGAATAGGTAGAGAAACGTAAAGAAAGAGATTTACTTTGGCAGAAATTGTATAAATATATGCATTAACATTAAAACAAATATGCATAATAATTTTTTTTTAAAAATCAAAAACAATATGCACATGTTCACCTAAAGTCAAAATGTATGCTGAGTTTCAGGGCAATTAATCAAAAGCTAGGTAGAAGAGGATTATTGGTACTATATACAATTGCCAAAAAAGGGGCATAACTTCAGAAAAATCCTTCTATAAAGAACCACAGTACTAATTCTCTGTTCCCATAGTAAACCTATGTAAACTCCATGATATTAAAAATTCAATAACTTAAATAACTAAACTCACAGTATTGACAGTTGAATTTTAAACTTACAATATTGACAGTTGAAATGTAAACACAATATTGACAGTTAAATTTTAAACTCAGTATTGAATGTTTAATTTTAAACTCAGATTACTGATTGTTGAATTTTAAACTCAGTTTTGATAGCTGAAATTTAAAGTCATGGTATTGACAGATGAATTTTAAACTCACAGTATTAACAGCTGAATTTAAAACTTACAGTATTGACAGTTGAATTTTAAAAAATTCCAGTATTGACATTTGAATTTTAAACTCAGTACTGACAGTTGAATTTTAAACTCACAGTATTGACAGTTGAATTTTAAACTTAAAGTATTGACAGTTGAATTTTAAACTCACAGTATTGACAGTTGAATTTTAAACTCACAGTATTGACAGTTGAATTTTAAACTCACATTACTGACAGTTGAATTATAAACTTACAGCATTGGCATGTCAATTTTAAACTCACAGTACTCATAGTTCTATTTTAAACTCACAGTACTGATAGTTCAATTTTAAACTCACATCAGTGACAGTTGAATTTGAAACTCAAACATCGACAGTTGAATTTTAAACTTACAGTATTGACATTTGAATTTTAACTCACAGTAATGACATTTAAATTTTAAAACTTAGTACTGACAGTTGAAATTTAAACACATAGAACTGACAGCTGAATTTTAAACTTACACTATTGACAGTTGAATTTTAAACTCACGGTATTGACAGTTGAATTTTAATCTCACATTACTGATGGTTGATATTTAAACTCATAATAATGACAGTTGAATTTTAGACTCACAGTGCTGACAGTTGAATTTTAAACTTACAGTACAGCAGTTGAATTGTAAACTCACAATATGGACAAGTGAAATTTAAACTCATTATTCACATTTGAATTTTAAATTCACAATATCAAAAGTTGAATATTAAACTCTCTGTATTGACAGCTGAATTTTAAAATCAGAGTATTGACAGTTGAATTTAAAACTCAGTATTGACAGTTAAATATTAAATTGACAGTGCTGACATTTGAATTTTAAACTCACAGTATTGACAGTTAAATACTAAACTCACTGTATTGACATTTTAATTTTAATCTCATAGTATTCCTAGTTGAAGTTTAAAGTTACAGTATTGACAGTTGAATTTTAAACTCACAGTATTGACAGTTGAATTTTTCAAACTCACAGTAATGATAGTAGAATTTTAAACTCACAGTATCAACAGTTGAATTTAAAACTCACAGTACTGACACTTGAATTTTAAACTCACAAAAACTGAGTTAAATTTAAAACTCATGGTACTGACAGTTGAATTTAAAACTCACAGTACTGACAATTGACATTTAATCTTACAGTAATGACAGTTGAATTTTAAACTTACAGTACTCATATTTGAGTTTTAAACTCAGTATTGACAGTTGAATTTTAAGCATACAGTACTGACATTTGAATTTTAAACTGACAGTATAGACATTTGAATTTTAAACTCACAATACTGACAGTTGAATTTTAAAATTACATTACAGATAGTTGAAATTTAAACTCACGGTACTGACAGCTAAATTTTAAACTCACAGTTTTGACAGTTGAATTATAAACTTACAGTATTGACAGTTGAATTGTAAACACAATAATGACAGTTGAATTTTAAACTCACAGTATTGACAGCCAAATTGTAAACTCACAGTACTGATTGTTGAATTTTAAACTTAAAGTATTGACTTGAAATTTAATCTTATGGTTTTGACAGACAACATTTAAACTCACAGTATTGACAGTTGAATTTTAAACTTACAGTATTGACAGTTGAATTTTAAACATAAGGCATTGACAGTTGAATTGTAAACTTAAGGTATTGACAGTCAAACTTGAAACTCAGATTTGACAGTTGAATTTTCAATTCACAGTATTGACAGTTGAATTTTAAACTCAGTACTGAGAGTTGAATACTAAACTTACAGTACTGACAGTTGTATTATAAACTCACAGTATTGACAGTTGAATTTTAAACTTACAGTATTGATAGTTGAATTTTAAACATAAGGCATTGACAGTTGAATTTTAAACTCACAGTACTGACAGTTGAATTTTAAACTTACAATACTGACAGTTGAATTTTACACTCACAGTACTGACAATTGAACTTTAAACTTACAGCACAGCAGTTGAATTGTAAACTCACAGCATAGACAGGTGAAATTTAAATTCATAGTATTCACAGTTGATTTTTAAACTCTCAGTATTGACAGTTAAATATTAAACTCTCAGTATTGACAGTTAAATATTAAACTCTCAGTATTGACAGTTAAATATTAAACTCTCAGTATTGACAGTTAAATATTAAACTCTCAGTAATACCAGTTAAATATTAAACTCTCAGTATTGACAGTTAAATATTAAACTCTCAGTATTGACAGTTAAATATTAAACTCTCAGTATTGACAGTTAAATATTAAACTCAGAGTTTTGACAGTTGAATTTTAACTTACAGTTCTGACAGTTAAATTTTAACTTACAGTATTGATAGTTGAATGTTAAACTCACAGTATTGACAGTTGGGTCCATAAAATCCTGGATAGCAGATACACTTCCCTGTGACAGCATCACAGTATGCCTTTGTGTTGTCACAGTCCTTACTGCATATTCCTAAGCAGTTTTGACCGTAGGTATTTGTTGGGCAGGCTGAAAATATTTCATAATAAGTAGTAATGAAGTAAACCTGTGAAATATGGACAGACCACTCCAAAATTAACATCAAGCATGGGTAATTTACTTTTTCTAGAGATATACAACTATATACTTTTCTTGAAATCTTAAAGAAGTTGTCATCAGGAAATATTATGAATTAACAAAAATATTTAGTAAGCTTGGCTCATTTGTCATCGAAGCCATATAATTATATGGCATCCAGTATTTATATAATGGTTTTCTTAGTCATGCAATTGTATGGTATCTTAGATTGCATATACAGTAATATTCTTATACATGTATTGTATCTTTTACATGTAATTGTATGGTATTTATATATACATAAACATTGATTATCTTATACATCCGATTACATTGTATTTAAGTATGCATATACAGTGACTATTTATTGCATGTAATTGTATGGTACTTAAGTATGCATATACAGTGAGTATCTTTAACATGTAATTATAATGTATGTAAGTAATGCATATAGAGTACTTATTTCAAACACTCACTTAATTGACAGTTAGGCCCAGTATAACCAGGTGGACAGCTGGCAATTTCACACACACCAGTGACTGGGTTACACTGCTCATTTTGACCACATACTTGACATTTGAAGGCACAGTCCTTGCCATACGTGTTCCCATTACATTCTGAAAAATTAATTTGTATTACTGAAACTGGGTCTATGTGTTTCCTTTCTTTTTTATTAGTATGTGAAAACCATCAAAAAGGTTAATGTCAGTCATACCTTGGAAGCATAAATTAACCTATACAAGGGATAAAAAATGTCCAACTGTCTTACAAATTAATCTGTTTTTAATTTTACAAAACCATTGATACAGAAGATAATATGATTTCATAAATTGCCAACATTTGCAGATTTTACGGTTTCTGCAACCACAAATTAAATAATATAATCTTGTTATATTACCTATCTATAAGAACAAAGGAATCTGCTGTCCTAATCAAGAAGATAGATAGATAGATAGATAGATAGATAGATAGATAGATAGATAGAGAGAGAGAGAGAGAGAGAGAGAGAGAGAGAGAGAGAGAGAGAGAGAGAGAGAGAGAAATAGAGAGATAGATAGATCGATAGATAGATAGATAGATAGATAGATAGATAGATAGATAGATAGATAGATAGATAGATAGATAGATAGATAGATAGATAGATAGATAGATAGATAGATAGATAGATAGATAGATAGATAGATAGATAGATAGATAGATAGATAGATAGATAGATAGATAGATAGATAGATAGATAGATAGATAGATAGATAGATAGATAGATAGATAGATAGATAGATATACACATATCACATATGTTCTAAAATAACATGCATTTAAAGTGTTGGTATAAAGCAATTTGATATACCAATATTAATGGGGTATCAAAAAATTATCTGCCCATGGCGCAATATTATGCATATATAAACATTTTCACAAGCATCTGCAGTTGATTCTAAATCAATTATAACCAATTTCCTTACATTAGTATGACAATAATTATGAAATTTATTAATAATCCAGTTTTCTAAATTAATTAATATGGTACACATTTTTATCAAAATTCTTTCTGCTTTCTGTTCTCCCCTCCCCTTTCATGCATAACAGACAAACTGAGCAGAAATGTGGAGTGAGAGAGAAAAGGAATTTGGGCTGGATAAAAGCCTTTAAAGAGAAAATAAAACCAAGTACCCTAAAAGAATATGATTCATTGTAATGATATGTGTGTACTTTCCTAGGGATTTATCTGTAGTGCTCATCAATTATATAATGTTGCAAACCAATAAATTCCTTAGTTATGTGGTACTGAGTACACATACTGTGATGTATTTAATGTTGTTTTGTAGTTTGGTTTTCTTAAATATACTATAATTTTCTAAAAAAATTGATTATTATTTAAACATGAAAATGTCCAAAGGCCTCTCTCTCTCTCATCATAGCAAGATACAGAATTTTAAAGTATGAAATGACAAACGTAGAGGATTTGCGTTTCTGTTATTCCATGATATCTCTGGACTTGTGAATGATGGTAAAAGTTAAGTCTAACTGACCAAAGGATATGTGTGTGTGTGTGTGTGTGTGTGTGTGTGAGAGAGAGAGAGAGAGAGAGAGAGAGAGAGAGAGAGAGAGAGAGAGAGAGAGAGAGAGAGATTTTGGTTGGTTGTACAGTTGCAAAGCAGAATAATAATTTAAATCAATTGTAAATATATTAAAATCTTTTAATTACCTCTTGTTGGTTCATCAGTTGGCTAAGTTTCTATTCCACATTAATTTCCATGTGCTGGTATGTGAAACAGTGAATGATGTGGCTATCCCAGTGTAAATTGTGCTCTACTGTACTTTTACCATTAAAATCATCTTTCATATTTAAATCATAAGTGTGTATTAAATTGACATAATCCATGTGGAGAAAAATAAAAGCTAAGAAAAGAAAGCAATCAACTTATCAATATGAAGAGGTGACTGTAAATAGCCAATCAATGCATAGAACTATATTTTGTAGTGGACCCACATGGAAGTGTAAATTCATTCACCAGGTCAATGCACAGCTGCTTGTAGTGAATCTGAACTCCATCCATTCAGAGGGCATATATATAATTGTATGTGATACAAATAAAATATATATACAGTATATATGCTGTATCAATTATATAGTACTCCCATACATTTTTAATTAAAAGGAAACTCAACAAGCTTCCTTTCCTTTTAATGAAAATTTTATACATCTCATGGCATATCATTGATACAACATACTATATATATATATATATATATATATATATATATATATATATATATATATATATATATTTACACACACAATTGTGTGCACACACACACACACACACACACACACACACACACAACAGAATATATGTTTAAGACTTTAAGTGTGATTAAATAAGCATTTCAACTTACTCTGTTCGCACAAGGTGCCCTGGTAGCCTGGGGGACAGATACAAGCCCCAGTGCTGCTGTCACATGTTCCATCATTTTTACAGTTGCAGTTGTTCAGGCAATTAGGGCCCCACTTATTGGCTGGACAGGAAGACTTGCAATTCAAGCCTGAAACAGAACAATTGTTAAAAATTTCCTACACATCTTCAATAAAAATTCACACCAATACATGTGACTGGTCCCTCCCCATAGGCTGTCAAGTAATATTTATAAAAATATAAACTTTTGACAGACTATCATGATTAACCTGTTCGAAAACTTGGGTAAATATGATGACCATGTTTTTGTGAAAATGGAAAAAAAGGTACCGAATCAATTACTGTCAATATGTGACTTTAATTTATTAAACATAAAATATCAAAATGTTTTTCTTTGAAAAATGAAATTGTCATTAAGTTTATAATTTCCTTGCTTTAAAAACTTGTCAATGATTTACAAAATTTTGGGGGCCCCGAGTGGCTAAGTGGTCTAAACCGCTTTCCATTATGGATCACTGTCATCTCACCTCTGTCTGCATGGGTTCGAGTCTAAAATTTGGCGAATGCAGATATGTGAGAAAGCTTGCCAGTGACTTCTCATAATTCGGTGTTTCTTTTCAGGGATTTCTCGGTTTCTTCCTCTACCATTAATACTGGCCGCTATGTATAGCATATTGTGTGCTGAAAAATGGTGTTAAGCCCAACAACAACAACAAGAAAATTTGGTTTGTTTGTGAGGTTTAACGCAACATGGCTGCAATTATATTTGGTTTATAGTCTGAATTTGAATGCAGTTTGTGTAGGCTTTAAACTCACCAAACACAATAATTGATTTCAGAATCAAGACCTCAAACGAAACAGTCTAGCAATAGTATAATTTATTATAAATCTTTCTGTAACTTTTTGTTTTATTAGGATATATCTAAAAAAGAGATAACTTAAAAGGTAGGGTACACATTCTATTTGTAAAGTAGTACTTGCTCAGTTCCAATAGCTCTACTAGCACATTATTCCACTAATTTACCAACATATTCTACTGATTTACCAACACTTTATGCCAATGGACAACTGGAATAGTATGACCCTGATTTACCAGTACAGAATGACCCTGATATACTGGTACAGTATGACCCTGATATACTGGTACAATATGACCCTGATCTACCAGTACAGTATGACCCTGATATACCAGTACAGTATGACCCTGATCTACATGCACAGCATGACTGTCATCTACCATCATATTATGACTGATCTACCAACACATTATTGACTAATCTACTAGCACAGTATGACCCTATTCTACCAGCACAGTATGACCCAGATATACCAGCATAGTATGACCCTGATCTAACAGTACAGTATGACCCTGATCTACCAGCACAGTATGACCCTGAACTTCCAGTACAAAATGACCCTGATCTATCAGCACAGTATGACCCTGATCTACCAGTACAATATGATGCTGATCTACATGTACAGTATGATGTTGATCTACCAGTACAGTATGATGTTGATCTCCCAGTACAGTATGATGTTGATCTACCAGTACAGGATGAAATTGATCTACCAGCATAGTATGACCCTGATCTACCAGCATAGTACGACTCAGATTTACCAGTACAGTATGACCCTGTTCTACCAGCATAGTATGACCCAGATTTACCAATACAGCATGACCCTGTTCTACTAGCACAGTATGACTGTCATCTACCATCATATTATGTCTGATCTTCCAACACATTGTAGACTACTAAATGGTTAGAGACTCTGCCTAATATTTTTAAGGTCACATGTTTGAGCTAAGTCATACCAAAGACTTGTGAAAAAGAGGTTCTAGCAGCTGTATTGTATTGCTTGACACTCAGCATTAACAGATTAGTGTTAGGACTGGTTGGCCTGGTGTCAGTATAATGTGACATTGTATACATCATAGCAATATGGCTGAAAAAACCCATTAAAGCTACATTAAAAATCCAAATTACAAACATACACACATTCATATTACACCCCTAATTCTGCCTGCACATTATAGCCTTGATTTACCAGCACATTAAGCCTTTGATCTACAACACAGGATGCCCTTAATCTACCAACACATTATGCCCCTTAGTTGTAATGTGATGTTCAATCAGGGGCATACTCTGCTTATAGATCAAAGAAATACTGTGCTGGTAGATCAAGAACATAATTTGCTGGTTGATATGGGTTTAATGTGTTGGTACTAGTAGATTAGAGGCATATTATGCTGGTTGATTACATACTGTACTTATTGATCAAGGGCATACTGTACTTATTGATCAAGGGCATACTGTACTTATTGATCAAGGGCATACTGTGCTTATTGATCAAGGGCATACTGTGCTTATTGATCAAGAGCATACTGTGCTTATTGATCAAGGGCATACTGTGCTTATTGATCAAGGGCATACTGTGCTTATTGATCAAGGGCATACTGTGCTTATTGATCAAGAGCATACTGTGCTAATTGATCAAGGGCATACTGTGCTTATTGATCAAGGGCATGCTGTACTTATTGATCAAGGGCATGCTGTACTTATTGATCAAGGGCATACTGTACTTATTGATCAAGGGCATACTGTGCTTATTGATCAAGGGCATACTCTACTTATTGATCAAGGGCATACTCTGCTTATTGATCAAGGGCATACTGTACTTATTGATCAAGGGCATTCTGTGCTTATTGATCAAGGGCATTCTGTGCTTATTGATCAAGGGCATTCTGTGCTTATTGATCAAGGGCATACTGTGCTTATTGATGAAGGTCATACTGTACTTATTGATCAGGGGCATACTGTACTTATTGATCAAGGGCATATAGTGCTTATTGATCAAGGGCATTCTGTACTTATTGATCAAGGGCATTCTGTGCTTATTGATCAAGGGCATACTGTACTTATTGATCAAGGGCATTCTGTGCTTATTGATCAAGGGTATACTGTACTTATTGATCAAGGGCATGCTGTGCTTATTGATCAAGGGCATACTGTACTTATTGATCAAGGGCATGCTGTGCTTATTGATCAAGGGCATACTGTACTTATTGATCAAGGGCATGCTGTGCTTATTGATCAAGGGCATACTGTACTTATTGATCAAGGGCATGCAGTGCTTATTGATCAAGGGCATGCTGTGCTTATTGATCAAGGGCATACTGTGCTTATTGATCAAGGGCATACTGTGCTTATTGATCAAGGGCATACTGTGCTTATTGATCAAGGGCATACTGTGCTTATTGATCAAGGGCATGCAGTGCTTATTGATCAAGGGCATACTGTACTTATTGATCAAGGGCATGCTGTGCTTATTGATCAAGGGCATACTGTACTTATTGATCAAGGGCATGCTGTGCTTATTGATCAAGGGCATACTGTACTTATTGATCAAGGGCATGCAGTGCTTATTGATCAAGGGCATGCTGTGCTTATTGATCAAGGGCATACTGTACTTATTGATCAAGGGCATGCAGTGCTTATTGATCAAGGGCATGCTGTGCTTATTGATCAAGGGCATACTGTGCTTATTGATCAAGGGCATACTGTGCTTATTGATCAAGGGCATACTGTGCTTATTGATCAAGGGCATGCTGTACTTATTGATCAAGGGCATTCTGTGCTTATTGATCAAGGGCATGCTGTGCTTATTGATCAAGGGCATACTTTGCTTATTGATCAAGGGCATACTGTGCTTATTGATCAAGGGCATACTGTGCTTATTGATCAAGGGCATACTGAGCTCATGGGTCAGGAACATAATCTGATGGTTGATGAAGGGTATGCTGTACTGATAGATCAAGGACAAAATGTTTTAGTACATCAAATACATACTGTGA
This sequence comes from Potamilus streckersoni, assembly GCA_016746295.1. Classification (NCBI taxonomy): domain Eukaryota; kingdom Metazoa; phylum Mollusca; class Bivalvia; order Unionida; family Unionidae; genus Potamilus; species Potamilus streckersoni. Next base: position 1,344,598 of record JAEAOA010000720.1, read on the forward strand.
TAGTAGATAATAAGGATAATTTCATGGAAGATCAGAGGCATGATGTACTGATAGATCAAACACAAACTGCGCTAGTAGATCAAAAACAATGTTCTGGTAGATCAGATGCATACAGTGCTGGTAGATCATAGACATACTGTTCTAGCAGATCAGCATGGGTATGGAGCTCTGGGAATGCATGGAAACAGTATTCCATTACATTTTTGTCACTCACCATTGTTCCCCCTTCTCCTGCATCTGACTAACATGTATTCTCTCTTTCTGATTTAGTTCCACACCAAATAAGATCAGGAGCAAACTGTACTGGTAGATAAAGGATGTACTATACTGGTAGATAAAGGGCATACTGTGCTGATAGATCAAGGGCATACTGTGCTGGCAGATTAAGGCATAATTTGCTGGTAGATCAAGACATAATGTGCTGGCAGGTCAAGGCATAATGTGCTGGTAAATCAAGTCATAATGTGCTAGTTGATCAAGACATAATGTGCTGGCAAGTCAAGGCATAATGTGCTGGTAGATCAAGGGAATAATGTGCTGGTAGATCACAGCATAATATTCTGACAGATCAAGGTATACTGTACTGGTAGATTAAGGGCATACTGTTCTAGTAGATCAAAGGCATACTGTGCTGGTAGATCAAGGGCATACTGTTCTAGTAGATCAAAGGCATACTGTGCTGGTAGATCAAGGGCATACTGTGCTGGTAGACCAAGATGATAATGTGCTGGTAAATCAAGGGCATACTGTGTTGTTAGACTAAGGTCATAATGTGCTAGTAGACCAATGGCATACTGTACTGGTAGATCAGATGCATACTAAGCTAGTAGATTCCTGGCATACCCTGTTGATAAATTAGTGGCATACTATGCTGGTAAATTAGTGGCATACTATGCTGTTTGATTAGTGGCATACTATGCTGGTAGATTAGAAGCATTATGTGCATGTAGATCAGTGTTACAATTGGCTTGTCACTTAAAAACAAAATGAGAACAATGAATAGACTTTGATCTATCAATGTAAAATGTGATGGTACAACTGGGTTTAGGCTGTCAACATCTGGTTGCATTAATGTACTTCTGAATTGTTAGATGTATGATAAATCCGTTTTTGGAACTGGTTGAACCACTGACTTCAAACACCTCAAATTTGAAGGAATTAATCTTTAGATACCTACCACTCCACCCTGCCATGCAAATACATTCCCCTGTCACATGATGGCAACCCAAACTGTTGTTCCAATCACAGTAGCTGCTGCACAACTGAGAACACTGGTTACCAAACTTCCAGGCCTGAAGAACATTGGGAACAATCTGACAATATTTTTTTGTACGTAAACTTTTCTGTCTCAAGATATCAACTCAGCTATCACAATGGAGTAAAGCCTACATATAATATGTATTTTAAAAATCCACAGTCTTTAGGATTCTTATATAACAATATCCATTATTAAGAAAACATGCTTTGTTCACAGCAAATAATGTGGCAAGAAAGTACATAACTACAAAAACCCTTCTCAAACATCAAAATTGTCTTGGAACTTTTCACTGCGCATAACTGATGTATTACATCACCATTTGACTGTGTTGGGTATTCAGTTTCAAAGATGTGCTTTATTCAACACAATCACATTTGAAAAAACTGAAGAATATTTTAGTGGATAAAAGGAAGATAACTCGTCACTTATGTGTATGAATTATTGGCAATGATTGCAGTGTGGCATCTAATGATATCTACTGAACTATTAAAGAGTATAGAAATCTGCTTCAAATTAGGCTTCCTCCAAACATAAAATAACAACAAAAATGCAAACCACTGCAGAAATGACATTTACTTACACTGCATTGCTCAGTGCAATACTTCCCAATGTATCCAGGCTTACATGTACAGGTCCCATCAAATGGGGTGCATACCGAGTTCTCAGAAGAGCATAGACACAGAGAGGCACAGTTCAATCCATAATATCCAATACAGGGAGACTCACAGAATGTTCCATTCCAACCTGAAAAATGGGACCGAAATACAAATGTTATATGAACATGCATCTCTGTGGTTACAAGAGCAAAACTGATGATGCACACTGTCCATGTGAGAAAGCTTTCCAGTAGCTTCTTTTGGGTCAGTGGTTCTTTCCACAGATTTCCCGGTTTCTTCTGCCACCATTAATACTGGCCACCATGTATAGCTTACCATGTGCTGAAAATTGTGTTAAGCCCCAGAATAACAACAACAACATATAGTGTACCCATTATGTGTAGTTTGATTACTGATTAAAAAACTACTAAAATGTTATCAACAGTACTAGATAATACAGAATGAAAAACTTAACCAGTTTTTAAAAAAATATTAAATTATTATTAATAATAAAGTTGTGATTAGAGAATGAAAACCTAAAAACATCTCCAAGACCAATCCCCAAATAAAAAAGTACTTTTTCCAAATCTAGGTTAATGTTTCTGGTAAACTTAAGTTCAGCAAAGATAAATTCTACAGCATTACTGGATATAGTCCCATATAAGTTTGATCTGTTATCTGCAGGGACCCAGATCTATCACTGCATATTATTTTCTAATGTTTCTTTTTATTTTGATTTCATTTTGATCAGGTGGGGGATATGAAGTTATGTGTTAAGTCATGTAATGATGTGGAAAACTATAATAAAACTTGTGCTGTATATTTAAATATCACTCTTTTTTCTTGATACTGTGTATTTTTTATATATTTACAGTTAACACACATCAATACCTGAAATGACCTAAGATGCAAAACATAACGAAGATGTAACTCATGGAAAATGTTAGCAATATAGACTCACACTGATGTCACGATGGAGCATATAAAAATAGGATCTGAAAATTTACCACTAGCCTTATTCTTCGAAAGACTGAGATATTTGCACATTTTTCCAAATAATGAAAAAAATGTCAGGTAAACATGATTGTATATTTTAAATTCACAAAAAAATATTACTCTTAGTTATAAAATGTCAGGACTTACCAGCTGAACATATGCAGCGGCCATTGCCAGCATCACAAGATGCTCCATTTTTACAGTTACATTTTTCTTGACACTTGACGCCAAATGTGCCATCATCACATCTTTCTTCACATCTGGAATCAGAGATGGATAATTTTCAAACTACCTGAACTCTTGACAAAAACATATCAAAGGAAGTTAAGCATATCTGCTATTATCAATTTGCTTGGATGGTTTTGTAGGTGTCATAGAGTTTTACTGGTGATTTTACTGTGTGTTAAATTATTGTCTTTTAGCATCATATCTTATTCCTGATTGAAATTAGATGGTTTCTAAAAACTATGTCTTTCAACCCTCCATTATATCTATAATCACACATATTTAATGCCGTTGCAATATAGATTCAACATATTTCTTCAAAATTAATTTTTATGGGAAGTAAAGAGTTCATGTCTGTTTTTGTGTGTGTATGTGTTATTTGGATTTTTAACATAGCTTTAACAAATTTTTAGTCATACAATATCACTATGTTGTCTGCAGTGTGGCAGTTTATAGGGATTTTTAGCACTGTGGTATCATGCTACAGACATAAAGCATGATGTCCCACCCCATCTTATTTTCCTGACACCAGGCTGACCAGTCCTAATACTAACCACTTAATGCTGAGAACCTAGTGAGGCACCTGCCAGTACCATGCAGTGGTCACTATAAGACATGTATAGTGGTCCCTCACTTTAAACATGTGTAGTGGTTTCTCAGTTAAAACATGTGCAGTGGTCCCAGAGTTTACATATTTAATGGTCCCTCACTTGAAGCATGTCCTTTGGTCCCTCCTTTTAAACATGTACAGATCCACACACTATAAAAATGTACAGTGGTCCCTCCTTTTAAACATGTAACTTAAACCATGTACAGTGGTCCCTCCTTTTAAAAATGTAGCTTTAAACATGTACAATGGTCCCTCCTTTTACACATGTAACTTGTACAGTGGTCCTTCACTTTAAAATGTACAGAGGTCCTTCCTTTTACACCTGTAACTTTGAACATGTATAATGCCCCTCACTTTAAAAATATACTCTAAAACATCGGTGAGTATTTTGCTGCCTCTCTTATAATGTATATTTTATTTATTGCTACCATATATACTCACATATAAGTTGAGTCTAACTGCTATTTCTATAGACCAAGATCTGCCATTTTATAATGAACAGAAAGATCTGGATCTATGCAGTTTGTTAGAAGTTAATCAGTAGAAAAAACAAAACAGACACTGATCTGTCAGTGCATCATGGGACAGCAGATAATGATCCACATTGTTTGCATTTGGACTTAGCTTGTACTTGAGTGTATAGAGTACTGCATTTAATTTAATACACTGGGTTAATATGAACCAATTAGAATGTGGTTTTTATGAACACCATCTTAGGGCTTCACACATAATATAGGTCAATTTAATGATACAACCATGTTGGACCATATTTCATGAGTAAAGTGTCTCGCACATAATATAGGTAACTTTAATGACACTGCCATATTGAACCATATCGCAAGTCTAACTGGGCCTAGCACATAATATAGGTAACTTTAATGATATGGCCATGTTGAAACATATCCTAAGAGTAACTGGGTCTCATGCATATGGTTAACTTTAATGACACAGGCATGTTGGACCATATCCCAAGGGTAAAAGGCTGCACTTATAACAAAGTTCACTTTAATGGCTAAAAGAGATTATAACTCTGGAGGAATGTATGCTGGTTTTAGAGAGATTCAAACCAGAACTGCAGAGATGCAAAGCTACTGTGCACTAATATCTCAAGCACATTTAATATTTGCTGTTTCCTACCGGACTCCTTTGTACCCAGGCTGACATTCACACTGTCCAGTAATGTGGTCACAATTCCCATTATTAAGGCAATCACAGACTTTAGCACAGTTCTCCCCATAATATGGAAATGAGCATGGTTGATTGCAGTAGATACCCTGCCATCCTGGCTTACAGAAGCAGTGTCCAGTATTGGGATGGCAGCTGAAAATGAATGAGATTTTATTACATCAGTAACTAGAATTAAGTTAAATTTAAATGTAATATTTATGAAGAAAACCAATCTCTGAAGAAAATTAATTCTCTTTACCACTAATGAATTCTTAAATTCCACTAAACACACATCGATAATTGTTCTTTATTCAAGAACAAGCAAAAAGCAACCAGTTTTTCCCATACTAGACCCAGTAAATTCAAATTTTTGCTGGTAAGTCCGACTATAGCCAGACTACATACTGTCCATCATGAAAAACACCATTAATTATGACAGCACCGAAACATGTTTAATTAGTCCCCTTGATCCACTCTAACATGCCAATTATCTTGATGCATTGCTTTCATCTTTTATGACAGGTGAAGCATGGAGTCAAAAATGTCTTCACAAATTTATCAATTTCTGAATACAAATTTTTGTCGGTCACTTTGTCTCACCATCAAAGCATAGGATTTAGAACAGAAAATAAATGTACAAAAAGTATCCCTACACTTTGCCAATATAATGCAACTGTAATCAAAACAAGGGCCATAATTACATAAAAGTCTTGCAACCCCGAAAGATGAAGATCAAATCGGACTTAGACCTCCTTAGAAACAAATGAAAATAAAAAGCTGGAAACTTTAACATGTGTCCCTTTATCTGCTATCTGCATGTACAATGAAACAAATTGAATATAGAACTTACACTGCATTTGCCATTTTCTCTGTCAATATTATTCTTAAATCATTTTAAAAGAGTAATGATGGGGAGTTGATTTAACTTAGTGTAGATGGGGGTTGATTTACACGAGTGTAAGCAGGGGTTGATTTAAAGGGGTTAGGGTGGGGGTTGACTTAAAGGAGTGCAGATGGTGGTTAATTTAAAAGAGCAGGTGGGGGAGGGTTATTTAAAGGAGTGCAGGTGGGATTGTTTTAAAGGTGTACGGGTGGAGGTTCATTTACAGGAGTACAAACTGGGGTTGATTTAAAGGAATGAAGGTGGAGTTGATTTAAAGGTGTGTGGGTAGAGGTTGATTTACAGGAGTGAAGGTTGGGTTTTGTTTTAAAAGGAGTGTAGATGGTGATTGATTTAAAAGAGCAGGTTGGGGAGAGTTATTTAAAGGAATGCAGGTCGGGTTGTTTTAAAGGTGTATGGTTGGAGGTTTATTTTCAGGAGTGCAGGTTGGGGTAGATTTAAAAGAGTGTAGGTAAGATTTGGATTAAAGGAGTGTAGGTAAGATTTGGATTAAAGGAGTGTAGGTAAGATTTGGATTAAAGGAGTGTAGGTAGGGTTTGGATTAAAGGAGTATAGGTGGGGTTGACTTAAAGGAGTACAGGTGGAGTTGATTTAAAAGGAGTACAGGTGGGGTTGATTTAAAGGAGTACAGGTGGGGTTGATTTAAAGGAGTACAGGTGGGGTTGATTTAAAGGAGTACAGGTGGAGTTGATTTAAAGGAGTACAGGTGGGGTTGACTTAAAGGAGTACAGGTGGAGTTGATTTAAAAGGAGTACAGGTGGGGTTGATTTAAAGGAGTACAGGTGGAGTTGATTTAAAGGAATGAAGGTGGGGTTGATTTAAAGGAGTACAGGTGGGGTTGATTTAAAGGAATGAAGGTGGGGTTGATTTAAAGGAGTACAGGTGGGGTTGGTTTAAAGGAGTACAGGTGGAGTTGATTTAAAGGAATGAAGGTGGGGTTGATTTAAATGATTTTTATTGTCCTCATTTAAATATCAGACTGTGTTTCAGTGGTTACAATCTTTACAGACAAGGTTACGTAATAATATTACATACATAGCTTACTGTAAATTATAGTAAATAGGTGACTAACATCAATAGTTTGGGATGCAAAGCTCTAACCATAGTAACTCAGATTTCATTTTCAAGACAGTTTTTCAAGACTGAGCACTACTTACCGTTCTGTTCTGTTTTGTAAACACTGGCAGTCATTTTCACAATTTACTCCATATTTGTGTGGTGGACACGCTACAAAAGGAATTTTTTAAAAAAAATTAAGGCATCAAAAATTAATACTATATATAACATTTCAAAAAGTTTAGTAAACTAGTTTTTTGGAAACTTGCATAAATCTGAAACTCCAGATGGTGTATTAATAACATCTTCAAATCACATAGAGGGGCCCAGAGTGGCAGAGTGGTCTAAAGCGATGTCCATTACGGATCACTGCCATCTCACCTCTGTCTTCGTGGGTTAGAGTCTAAGATTTTGGTGAATGTGGATATGTGAGAAACCTTGCCAGTAGCTTCTCGTGGGTCGGTGGTTCTTTCCAGTGATTTTCCGGTTTCTTCCTCCACCATTAATACTGGCCGCCATGAATAGCCTATTGTGTGCTGAAAAATGGCGTAAAGCCCATCAACAACAACAACAACAACAAATCACATAGACCCATATCTGCTGTCATGTAATGCACTAACAGATCTATGTCTGTGTAGTATATGAGGAGCAATCATATGAACAACCAAAATTAACCCTCATCAGCTGGTGCACAATGAGTCAGTAGATCAGTCTCTATAGTTTGACTTATAAGCAAGTAAATATGATAAATGCCAGATACAAATACTCCCAAAATTCTTTTAAATATTCTATGACTCAAAACATACCATTACAGTTTACTCTTCTTATAACACTGTCCATGGGTGCAAAACTAGGATATCTCCATCCCACCTCCGGACATCCCCCTCCCAGATTTTTCTCTCTGATATACCCCCCTGGGACATTTCACCCTAGACTACCACCCCCTTCAAATAGGACTTTCCCCTCAGTCATTCCGCCCATGATCTTACAAATTAAATCATTTAATATGACATTTTGCCAATAAAATATGAAAACTTGTATTAAATTATGTTAAGAGAAAATGTTTATTTAAAATAAATTTCAGTAGTAAGTGTTAAACAAGTTAACATTTTCACATATAAAAAATGTATTGTTTAAAAGTTAATGTTGTATGCAATTGCTTTTAAGTATTCTATGATGTCATGATTGTCGAAGTCAATGTGTTTGCAATTCCCGAAGAACAGTAGTTTGTACTTCTTCCTTTGTTTATTGAGGCAAATGTCCACAAATGATCTGATTTAGGCTGACAATATCTAAGCTCTTTTCACAACTACAACTAATTGAAGGATGGCTAATCCTTCTGTTGCTTATCTTAAATATACCAAATATGCACAATGAATAAAGGTTAGACTCAAGCATCTTCAACATACTTCAAAGAAACCTCCTGTTCTACAGTGAGTTAAAGCACAGTAGCAATTGATTCACAAATAAACAATGCCCATTTTTGTTATAACTAACAATGCTTTAAATGTGTGAATTAATGCTCAAAGTTTAAATGTGGTGTCAAACTACCCTTAAGATCTAAGTGTGTGTGTATGTATGTGTGTGTGTGTGTGTGTGAGGGGGTCCTATTTGATGGGAGGGAAAAGTCCAGGGCGGGGAAGAAATGTCTGGGAAGGGAATATGTCAGGGTGGGGGAAGTCAGGGGGGGGAAGTCCAAGAAGGAATGTCCAGGATGGGGAATGTTTACGGTGAGATGTCATGATACCATGGGAGTCATGGAGTATACTGCCGTATAGTGAGTCACTTTATAATGAAGTGTACAATACATATTATTTGCTATTACAATACATAACAAAATACAAGCCATGACTGTACCTGCCCCATTTAGAAACATATTATTAAGAAGCACCGTATAACAGAAAATGTGTTATAAAGAAGTACCTTATACAGAAAATATGTTATAAAATGGTCTTATAATAGGAGACATGTTATATAAACAAGTGCCTTATCATGAGAGATGTATGTACCATTATGACTTTCAAAACTTTTAACACAAATACTTTGGACAAAATGTAGACCTTAATGCCACCATCAATGATAGAAATATCATACCATATATACTAGTTTATAAGTTGAGTTCACATAATGCATCAGCAGGTCTGTGTGAGAGTTTGGTATATCAGATAAAAAACAACATGGACCCTGACCTTTCATCTCATTATGCAGAGGCGATCAGTGTCTACATTGTTTGCTATTGGACTTTTCTTATAAATTAGTATGTATGGTGCCCATATATTTGCAACTTAATGATTCAGATGTTGAAAAAACAAATTTTTATTGTTTATTAAATTTGAATACAAACCTCTGATATTACACTTGTCACCAATAAATCCTGCAGGGCAATCACAGCCAATATTGCCTGTGACAGTGTAATAGCATCCAGCACCATTGTCACATGGACAGGTTTGATTACAGTATTTTCCTATGTATCCTGTTGAACAGTTACAGGCAATATCCCCTCCATCAGCAGTTTGGTAACAAGTACCTCCATTCAGACATGGACACTGAATCTGACAGTTGTCACCATAGCGACCTGGTTGGCATTGGGTTTGACAGCTGAAATGTATACATGAATGCCCTTATGAAGAAATGAATTTGCCCATGAAGCAATATTCTATTTAAACAGAAGAAAATATATTAATCTGTTGCTTCAGAGTACATGTATAGTTGCTGCTGTTATTATTTGTTCCAGTGATTAGAAACTGAGTACAGGCAACTGAAAAATGCCTTACATAATTAATAATAGTAATTACATAATTAATACTAATAATTAATGCCTTACATAATAATAATAATTAATTAATTACATAATTATTAATAATTAATAAACAGTAGGTCAAAGTGACCTATTTTTGCCCCAGATGAGTTTGCATCAGTCCTAAGATAAATAAAGCCATTAAGTTTCATGACTATACACATAAATGTATCAGTTAAACAAAACTAAGCACAAAAAATGTACCTTAAATACTAGTGTGAACAGAAGACTACTGACCTACTTTGTCCAATGTGGACCTGTACTCAAAAAAATGAATGCACTTTTTAAGTTTATGACTGCATTCAACAGTGTCAAAAATCAGTGTGAACTAAATACAAAAACTTAATCACTGCAATATAAAAAGATGGTCATTGAGACCTACTTTTACCAGAAGCATGTTGTACCCTCTGTGATCAAATTTCATGACTGGACATGAAACAGTGTTAAGATAAACAGATTCAAATGCAAAAATGTGACTTAGACATTGATACCAGTAATGACAACAGTAATGCCTATATTCTGCTTATGTTTCAAAGGTGAGATAAAATGTTCACAACAAACACTGTTTTGGGACAGAGTTCACTTTTGATTGAAGAACTAAAATTAAATCATCAAAAGGTAATGGTATGTTATTGACTTTGGGGTGTATGATTATTATCATTTTTGTTACACTTTTATTCATGTTAAAATTTTGTGATGATACAGTCATTATTTGTAAGCTAAAAAGTGCAAAGTTTATCTAGAAGTCAGTACCGTAACTGGGCTTAGATATCAATAATAGCATTTAGTTACCTTACATGGGAGGCAAAGAAGCCTGGATGTCATGTTTAAGAAATATTGCAAATGATGACCTGTCTTTAATTTTATTTGAAAATCTATTAACTGTTAGCAGTGATTTGTGTTATTTGCAGTCTTTAAATCCCTTTCCTGTAAGAAAAAGCAATCAAACTTCATTTTATTGTTTGTATTTTCAAATTATAAAACATTAAAGCAGTACAAAAATTGGCATATATTTTGTTGTTTTTTATGTAATACAATTTTCTGCCAACTACTCACACAGTGATTGCAAAAATCAGTGTGTAGGACACATTTGTTTATGTCTACCAAACAGACATACCTGGCTGGTGAAAATCAGTGAGGGCATGTCTATTCATGTCTGCCAAATTGGCACACCTAGCTTACAAATATCAATGAGGAGGACATGTCTAGTTATGACTGCCAAATAGACCCACCTGGCTTGTGAAAATCAGTGAGGGAATGTCTGTTTATGTCTGCCAAATAGGCCCACCTGGCTTGTGATAATCAGTGAGGGCATGTCAATTTATGTCTGCCAAATAGGCCCAACTGGCTTGTGAAAGTCAGTGAGGAGGGCATCTCTATTAAGACCCAAACAGCTAAAGGGTCTTGTTCATTATCAGAACACTTTTTGGTTCTTTATAGTTTTCTGATGTTGATGTATTTCTCTGAAGACAAAAAGAGAAACATGACCTGTGCTATAGGAACTGAACACTGCATGTTCCCAAGTCATTGTCCCCTACCAAAATATACATGTGCATTGAATAGAACTGGAAAGGACTACATGGCATGACTCCAGTAATATCATGTTTTGTTTTGAATGTGTCTATCTGTTGATATCTTGTGTGTAAAATATGACAGTTAAAGAATGATGTCACTATCATGACTGAATTACATTATTGGTTAAATCCAAATTAAAGGTAGACACTTCCCATTGCTTAAAAAGGGGGGAGATGGCTGTTTATTTTGGCAGGTGCATTTATTAGGCAGAAAAAGTAATGTCAAAATCTGAGATTTGCTAAAATTTAATGATTCAAAATAATGTCCTTTTTAAGAACATAAATACTGGGCATTTTAATTTAAGAATTTAATATCATAATTTTAATAATGAGCAACCTAGGAGGTATAAGTAATTAAAACAGTTTCACTGAATGATTGACAGAAATTGTATATAGAGCTGTATATTTGTCAAAGCTTCATAGGAAATGTAAATACTGCATATACTTGCTTATAACTGCAAACTCTACAGACCCAGGTCTTCCATCACATAATGTACTGGCAGATCTCACTCATGCAGGTTGAAAAGAGTAATCAATAGAACAAACAACACAGACCTTGATCAGCTAGTGTCTTATGCAATGACAGATCAGAGTCAATTTTGTTTGCAGTTGGACTTGACTTGTAAGCAAGTATATACAGTATTTGTAAATTAGGCAGAACTATGCTACTGAATACATCTCAAAACACAAAATTATAAGGTCCCTATTGTTATCTACAGTTGTACCTCTTGCAACAAAGTAAAAATTTAAATATTTTCTGATGCATTTTTCAGTAAAAATGTATGCATAGGAAAAAAGGAATGTGGCAGAAAACATTGGTATGATAACAGAAAGTACATTAAAACCTCTTCTCAAAGCATATTAGAAAGATGACAAAAATTATCCTGTATGGATAAGTGGTCTTTTTAATATGTTTCAAATATAAAAGAAAACATAGACAAAGACCTCTAAATGTCATATAAGAACAAAGTAAGTCTCACAGAGGTGTTCAACAAATCATTTAATTGGATGATTTTACTAAAGAAATATCATACTAAAAAGATTTGAACAAGTAAATATTTAGAAATTTGAAAATATATTTGTGTCTGTAATGCACTAAATGTTCCTTTAATTATCTGACAAACAAACAAGCAAAATCCATCCTTTCTCTAGAACAATAATAAAAGTTAAAGTAAGAATGTAAATTATTGATAATAACCTGTTAAATTACTTACTCATCTCCTCCGTACCCAAAGTAACATTCACATTTTCCTGTTGACTGTTTACACTTTCCATTATAACAAACAGGACATGTACTGTTACAGTTGAAACCCCACTTGTTATCTAGGCATGGTTCATTGCAATAGGCACCCTGAAATTACAAGACAAAATGAAATAGACAAGAAATGTTATCTGGACATGGTTCATTGTAACAGATACACTGAAATTACAGGACAAAATGAAATAGACAATTCCCAGGTGTTATTAAGGCATGGCTCATTGCAAAAGGCACACTGAAATTACAGTACAAGCCCCACTTGTTATCTGGGCAAAGTTCATTGCAACTGATCCTGAAATTACAGGACAAAATGAAATAGGTAAGCTCCACATGTTATCTGGACATGGTTCCATACAATGGACACACTGAAATTAATTGACAAAATGAAATCAACAAAGCCTAGGTAAAATAAACCCACTTTTTGACTTGCATATAGATGTACTGCATGTATTGACTGGCAGTTCTCAAACTGAAGTGGAGACATACACCAGAACAACAACAATATTGTATAATGTCATGGAAATTTTGTGCATAGCATGACATTCATTTTCTTCACTTGTACAAAGACCATATTCTGCACTACAAAGAATATTATATTTTACAATGAATATTGAACATATTATTGAAAGTGATGAAATTATATATAGCATTTTGTTCGTTTGCTTTATTTAATTTTTTCTGAATTTGTATTATTTGTTGAATTACTCTATGAAGTAAATCATTTTAAGAAGCAAGATACAGAAAATTTTATATGCTATTTTTTTCAACTGGATCTCTGTGCAGATGATATGTGTTACCATATGAGATTAATTCACTTTTTGTTGAAACGTACTACAAATCTGGCTAATTATTGATTAATCATACCCATTTTTGCTATGGCAAAAATCTAAAGACACTCTTTACACTGTTAAATGTCTTTGAACAACAAGAAGGCAATACTTAAATTACAAATAAGGTTTTGTTTATAAATAATCATAAAAGTTTAATGAAGGACCATTTCATTTCTTACACTACAAACATTGTCAGACATTGTGAGAAGTATTTTAAACTAAATGGGAACTACACATTGTGAAAATACATACAGACATGAGAACAATGTATCTCACTTAAATGAACACCACTTTATTTGAATATTTTTAACAGTTAGATAAATTGCTCAAAATTCATTTCTTCTCATTTGTCATCAAATTTGACTCCTTATATACAGACGTTACTGGCATATCCTATATATATATATATATATATATATATATATATATATATATATATATATATATATATATATATATATATATATATATATATATATATATATATATATATATATACACATGACCACATGACCAAATGTCAGGAAATTGTTAATCATTATGCAACCAATAAATTGTAGAAGCAATCTTTGTTCAATAATCACTAATTACTGGAGTAATGATTGTTTGTATGTGTAGTATGTAAACCAAAAATACACAGTAAAATGGAGTAAATGGAAAAGAGAATAATTCTGAATATAAAACAATATATGTATCAAGATTTAAATAACATTTTTCAATGGTTTTGTAATGCACATGGCAATAATATCCCACTCACATTTCAAGCTAAATTATAAGCACTACTAATTTATGTTACCTTGAAATAACTCTGTTTTAAAGACATCTTAATAATTAATGCTACTTTTAAATGAAGATATTAACTGCTTCAAGTTATATGTAGCTTTCCTACTATATACACATGTACATACTCATCTCACAAATACAGTCCCCCACTGTGAAGGATCACCCAATCTGATAAGGCCATTTTCTCTGTGCAGAAGGGGAGGCAATATATAGGAGAGGGACCACTGCATATTTTTTTACTAATATATTTTTTATTTATATTATGATACAATAGATTTTTATGCTTCAAATCAAAGCAAAATTGTTTTTGAAGGCTTGAAATTTTCTTTGAAATAAATCTCAGCCTTCCATCATCTAAACATTTAACAGTCCATGCCTAACTCAATATCTCACACTCAATTTTGGTATAACAGATTGCTTAATTATATTATGGTTACAAACTTCAACTATGCATCCTTTATCACATGCCAAGAAAAGAGTTATTTCCCTTGGTTTTTGTTTTCTTTTTCCTATCCTGGGTTTTGGGGGTGGGCATAGCATGGTTAAATGCATAGTTTCTCTGCAAAATATTATGCAAAAAAATAATTGATAAATTTACTGTACATAAAAACTAACAATTTGTTAAAATGAGAATAGTAATGCAATACACTTACAGTATATCCAAAGACCTGTGTACAATTACATGTTCCAGTCACAGGATGGCATTTTCCTCCATTTTGACACAGGCACTTGTTCTGACAACTGTCGCCATGGGTTCCAGCTGGGCATTCCAGATGACACCTGCAAGAAGAAAAGTGCTTTTCAATTTTGTCACCAAATCAAAACTAGGCAACCTATTTATAAAATTTACAAAATTGATTATTCGGAATTGCCAGGCTATCAGACATCGGTCCCAATGAAAGCACAGATTTTTTATCTTATTATGTAAATTGTGATGATTTAGTCATCACACGTCTGACATGACAAAATTTAAACCCAAAACTCTAACAATTAATCATGATGAGTGATTGAAAGGACTATAACAAGAATGCACCAAGTGAATGCAAAATGAATACTAAATAAATGCCAAATGAACACCAAATAAATGCAAAATTAACACCAAGTGACTGCAAAATAAACACCGAATGAATGCAAAATTAACACCAAGTGACTGCAAAATAAACACCGAATGAATGCAAAATTAACACCAAGTGACTGCAAAATAAACACCGAATGAATGCAATATTAATGGAAATAAAATGCTGAATGTGAGCATAAAGTGCAAATTCAAATTGCAAAATGTAGAACAATAAACAACAAAATGGAACTGCAAACATGTTTCCTAAATAGCTTTGGAAAACTGATGAAAAACTATATGCCAGTTATATGCTCTGATGGTCCTATGCTGTCATTTTCCTTTTTACCGTGTAATGAAATAATAGCTACAAATGTGTTTCAGTCAAATTTTCTAGACATTTCTCAGATAAATAAACCTTGCTCACTTGTATTTGTGATTTTTTTTAACATATATGTATGAACTTCTCGAAATCTAGAATCATTACATAGATCCATAGTTTTTGTTAGAGGAATAAAAGAACTGACCAAAAAATGTATATGTTGGCATTTTAGTGCCCAAAAACAATTTTTTGGACACAGACCCAGGGCTGGTGACTTAATGAACTCACAAGCTCTGGCTTAAATTCCACAAGCCCAGACTCCAATTTCCACATGCCCAAAATTTCCCCTTTTTCAATATTATCACACAACATTACAATAGCTATAATTCAAATATAAATTCAATAGGGTTTTGAAGGTAATGTACATGACATTAGCATTCATCACTCACTGGGGACTGTATGGTCCTGGTATTCAGTCTTCTCTGCTGGATTCTCTGAGTGAATCTTAGTCAGAAATAAATTAACATATGTAGATGTGTCCCTTATCATTTTTGGAATTTTTTAGCTGGCATGTGTCACAAAGTAAAACTCCATCAACCAAGAGCTCTGAAATTTAGTTTTTTGGCTTTACTGATACTTCAAAAAAACAAACATTGCCACTATTCACAAACTTTTCAAAAATATAATACATATGGCTTAAACATTTACAATCAAGGCAATAATGTAATAACTTTTGTTCCTGTACATACATCAAGCATATCTTTGATTTGCCTATAATGGGCTGCTCCACTTCCTGATACTACCTAAGCATTTTAGCACAATGGGATCATCCACTGCAGCCTTTAAACAAATCTACACTAACTCTTGTCAGCCAGTTGGAATAAACCTGACCTCTTTGCTTTTAATTGCTTCTATTAAACTGCCCAAGGTATAGTTTTACATCAGATCTAATCATGGCCATCATTTATACATGCTACATGTAATGGGCATATACTGAAAGTGGTGGGGTTTTTATTTTACTATTTTTTGAAGATTATTGAAAATTGTGTTTTCTCAAAAAAATTATGATATCATGGGATTTGGAGTACAAAATCATATTTTTAGCATGACACACCATGATTTAGTTTAATAAAACTAAGTTCTCAATTTTTGATTTAGATTGTACCATGCTATGGCATGTATATCAACATCATGAAAATACATTTACACATTTTCATCAATGCAAATTAAAAACATTTTCACAAGCCTGAAGGACACCTCACTTAGAATACAGGACAGGCCCAATCTAAAATTAGAGGAGTCATGTGGCTCAGTGTATTTGTATTTGTTGAGCACTGCAATGGCAGCATTAGAATGTATACTTTTCGAAAAAGCCTGGTAGAGGAGGCAGGGTACAGTTTCGTATTTTGGCCCCTGGCAAATTTCTTAACTTAAGGCTATGGTGTGACTTTTTCAGCAATTATTGTCTACTAATTAAATATATGGATATATTTGTGAGCTAGTTGTTTCGGGCTGGTGTTGTTCTTGAAATTGATGTCAGGCATGTACACCTTCCATAGTTACTCTGCAATATGTTGATAGTGAAATACCAATAGTTGTCTACGAAGAAGAGCTAGCCTCTTGTAACAGTAAACATGTGGGTTTGGGACAAGGAGCATATCTCAAAAACGGCTTGGATGACAACTATTTTCAACTGCATCAGCCTGTTTAGTACACACTGTTTGGCAGAATTGTAATCTAGGAAAAGGGCTTGTGTTTGCACTGTGAGTACCACATGGTGTCAAAAATGACCTTCGGACATGAAAATTGCAGGTATAAATTTGGGGTTGGGGTGCATAAACTTCTTCTGCTATGAACTGCCACTGACTTCTCTGGTCAAGTGGATAATATTTTTATGCTTTGTTTTAATATAGGTATCTCAAAATATGGACATTCTTGACCTCACTTGTGTATTTGATTTTTTATGATTTTTTTGTACTAGGTCACTGATTGCGGCATTAAATTTGTACATAAATACTGGCCCCTGCCCCCTTAAGCAAAAATGATAATTTTTTTATGGTGCAGTCAGCCATGACTATTATACTTTTTTGTTTCTTTGTGTGTATTTAAATAATTTTTGTGCATTATCTTCATTATATTTATATTTCCCTCCTTTTTCCATATTTCATGTAGTGTTATATGTAATGCTCTTTGGCGAGGGAGGTAACTGTGTTTTATACCTCAATGTGAGAACTGTTTACATCATGATAAAGTAGCATATGTTGGACTTAACTTACTAAATATGGAACGAAAATGGTGACCACAATGTATTGTCTTGCTTTTTATGTAGTTGTCAAGGTTTGCACATCTATTTTTTATGAATATTATTCACATTTCAATTCAGACACAAAGAAACAATTGCTTAGCATGTCAACATGCATTCTTGAAAGTAATTAACTCCACAGGAGCAGATAGACTTTGGAGGAATCATGCATAAGCATACTCTTATGAATGTTGAATGTCACCAGTGGAATGGTGTTAGAAATAATGATGCATATGGCATATCGCTTGCTATATTTTGGTGAGAAGAATGAAAGTTTTAGTACTCCGACAGAGTTTAAACCTTCATGAGCCCATTGTGAAGTTGACATGAGGTTCATATCTCACACTTGGGTGATAATAAAAAATTTTCAGTGTTATATATCCATCTTGAAATTTCTAGGTTCAGTTAACAAAGGGGAAAAGCTTAAAATTAAGTGGCAGTTTCATGCCTTGGACATTACACATACAGTTTCTCCTCTGAAATTCTTATAGTTTTCATTGAATGTTTAAAGTACATCAATATCACTTGATACTTTTCTTTTTGCAGGTCTCAGTTTGCATGGTAGAAGATTAGGATTAATCGGTTAGTCATGCTGAAAGAAACAATAGCTTGAATCTCATCCAGATACTCATTCTGTTCTGTGTGCACAAGAGAGAGACTTTGACGGATAGATTTAACTTCCTCAGGAGTTGTTTTATGGTATGTGCTTTTTAAAAGCCAAGCAAGTGAAATACATTTTACCTTGAACTGAATTTTCCACTGTAAATATTTGTTCTATACCTTCTCTTATTATTTACTATGATTTTGTAAACTCCAGAAATCATTAAAGTCAGTTGTAAGTGAATTGGTGTCTGAGAAGAGATTTCTTTTAACTTGTATTGAGTAATTGTATATGTATGGTCAATTTCAGTGGCTATGTATCAGTGAAGTTATTTGATATGTCCCTTTGTAAGTTTAACTGGGTCCACACATCTGTATGTTAATATTCTAGCATGGTCTAATGTTGATTGATTAAACTTTGATCTTTCCAGATTAGCTAGACTGTTGTTGTGATTACCCCCTCCCCCCAACACACACTCACGCAACATTGATGCTCTTATTAGAATCTCCAGAATAATAATGAAAGGTTAGGAACTGCTTGTTTTATATCAGTCTAAAAGTACTTCCAAAGCACATTATTAACTTAAATGTGTGATTTCTTTATGTTTGCTAGAAAGGTTTATAGAAAATTTTCACTTCTGTCACTGACAAGTAACATTGCATTTCTGTCATTTACTCCTAAAATTTATAACTTCCAAACCTCTTCTTGACATTCATGAAAGATTGTAAAGGAATTTTGATTCTGTCCTAATGCTGTGGTGGTAAACAAAGAGAAAATCATTGAAGTTTGTAAACAATTTGAAATCTTTTAAGAAATGCAGTCAGTCATAACTCACAATGTAAATAATGCAATGCTTTTTGCCGCAAAGTAGTCACTTTCCTAAAAGCGTAATACCATTTTTAATTTTGCACACAAAAGGTTTTCCTCGATACCATTGTACTAGATAATGTCTAAATATGTGATATAAACAAAACTTGTGACATAAACCATTTTGACCCAAATTCTTAAGGAGGCAGGGTACAGTTTCGTATTTTGGCCCCTGGCAAATTTCTTAACTTAAGGCTATGGTGTGACTTTTTCAGCAATTATTGTCTACTAATTAAATATATGGATATATTTGTGAGCTAGTTGTTTCGGGCTGGTGTTGTTCTTGAAATTGATGTCAGGCATGTACACCTTCCATAGTTACTCTGCAATATGTTGATAGTGAAATACCAATAGTTGTCTACGAAGAAGAGCTAGCCTCTTGTAACAGTAAACATGTGGGTTTGGGACAAGGAGCATATCTCAAAAACGGCTTGGATGACAACTATTTTCAACTGCATCAGCCTGTTTAGTACACACTGTTTGGCAGAATTGTAATCTAGGAAAAGGGCTTGTGTTTGCACTGTGAGTACCACATGGTGTCAAAAATGACCTTCGGACATGAAAATTGCAGGTATAAATTTGGGGTTGGGGTGCATAAACTTCTTCTGCTATGAACTGCCACTGACTTCTCTGGTCAAGTGGATAATATTTTTATGCTTTGTTTTAATATAGGTATCTCAAAATATGGACATTCTTGACCTCACTTGTGTATTTGATTTTTTATGATTTTTTTTGTACTAGGTCACTGATTGCGGCATTAAATTTGTACATAAATACTGGCCCCTGCCCCCAGAGAGGATAATAATAGCCTGGTTTTAATAATAACAGCCTGGTTGGTGTTAATTATAACAGCCTGGTAGTGAATAATAATAGCCTGGTTTGTGTGAATAATAACAGCCTGGTAGAGTGAATAATAACAGCCTGGTTGGTGTGAATAATAATAGCCTGGTTGGTGTTAATAATAACAGCCTGGTAGAGTGAATAATAATAGCCTGGTAGAGTTAACAATAATAACCTGTTTGGCATTAATGATAAATAGCATGGTTGTTGTGAATAAAAATAGCCTGGTTAGTGTGAATAATAATAGCCTGGTTGATGTGTATAATAATAGCCTGGTTGATGTGTATAATAATAGCCTGGTAGAGTGAATAATAATAGCCTTGTTGGTGTGAATAGTTGATTGACAACATCAAATAATTCACATACATCCATTCACACATATTGTATGCAGACAGCTCTCTAAATAGAATGCAAGGAATACTACTCACAAAGGTCCATAAAATCCAGGGGCACAGGTACATGCACCCGTCACATGATCACATTTTGCTCCATTCTGACATGCACATGGAATCTGACAGTTCACTCCAAAAGAATTGTAGCATGTAGTTTGACAGTTTTCTCCTGTATAACCTGGAAAACAATGATAGATAAGCAAATATGAAAATCGTAATTAAGTAAATATTCAAACTATCTGAAATAAAGATATCAAAATTCTAATAAACAAATCTTAAGCAATAAAATTGTCAAGAAATAGGACACATGAAAACATACTGAAGGTAAGTTATAAATTCTACATGGACAATAAGCCATTAGCATTTGCTTTACAACAATATTTATACATCCTGTTTGTTTGCATATCCCTACTGATTTAAAAAACAGAAGGCATAAAGGATATAAAAAATGCACCAAGCTTAGTCATTTCAATCATGCTTTATAATTCTGAACTTGACTGATGCCAGAGGTTCCCTACAACGTCAACTTATTGGTGATTCAAATAAAATGTGAGCTTCTTGACCACCTTGGTCACCATATTTGCTTGGGCCAGATGGAGTTCACTATTAAATTTGGGATATATATCTCTACGAACACATGTACACAAGAATTCTTTCTAATTTTTGTTTAATTTAGGTAAGAAATATAACTAGATACTGAAAATATTGGACACAGGTAACAGAAATTTTGCTGACACAGTCTATTCTAAAAATGAGAAGTAAATAGCAAGCAGTCTGACTGCTTGTTTAAATTGGGATCTTTCATTTGCATTGAAACCTCAACAACTCGACATTGTTAGGGACACCTTGGTGACAGGTTATAAATCATTGAACAAAGTGAGTAAAATTTATGCATTGTTTTATTTCCTTGATGCCTTTTATTTTTAAAATCAGTAGGGAGGAGGGTGTGCAAATAGTATTTATAGTATTTATAGTATTAATACTAAATTATTAAGTATTAAATAGTATTTATCACAGAGATGTACAAAAAATTTTTATTAATAGGTGTAATAAAAATCTTTAAAAAAAACAATCATTCATTACCCTTTTTAATATCATAAGTTATATACTGTACATATATCATACCATGGTATAACACAACATGATACATAACAATGTCATACAATAACAAAAGTTTCACATTGTTATGTCTCTAACACAAAAAATATTGCAAAGTATCTATAAAGAAAATTAGGTCACTGTAATCTATTTTTGCCCATGATGAATAGCATCTATCTGGTTATTCATACCAAGTTTCATGACATTACATATAAAAATGAGTAACTCAGACAAATACAAAAGCATGTAATCAATGAGCACAAAAAGTTGTTACCTGTAAAATCTATTACTGCCCATTTGAATAGCATCTATCAAGTTTTACAAACCAAGTTTCATGACTGTACATATAAATGTGAGTAACCGAGACAAAAGCATTTGAGCAATGATCATGCGAAATAGGAAACTGCAACCTAATTTTGCCCATTGTGAGAATTGTATATCCATCAAAATAATATACACTGTCTTGAAATTTCTTGACTTCATAGTACAGTGTCACAAAAATGCCTTTGCAGTTTTAAGATAAACAAAGTCTTTAGTTTGCCATTGTCCTTGAAATTCTTTCAGCTCAGTGGATGATTCAATAGGATATTTGCTTCCAATTGTACATGGAGTATTTAATATCACTCAACTTGTTCTTTTTTAATACAGATTTATATCCCAGCACTATAATAACAGAAGCAATTGGCATCAACTCTTACCTGCTGCACACATGCATCTCCCATCCACAGTGCTACATGTGCCATGACCACTGCAGTTACACTTCCTGTCACAGTTTGGTCCCCAAGATCCTTCCACACAAACTAAGTTCATTTAAAAGACATCAGAAATAAATACATGATACTTGCAATTTGCAGACAATATATAAAAGTCCAACTTCCAATGTATAGAAAAAAAAGGTGGCCTTCTCTGCTCTATATGTCTGACCCATCTCCCTCTTTACTTGTATTTTCATTTTTTTTCTATATGTCCTCAACCACCTCTAGTTCTCTCCATCATGACCTCCAGTGACCCCATCTGCCTTAACTGCCCACCCCACTCCACCATCCTGCCCTCTGGTGCCCTCTTATCCTGCACACTAGTACCCACCATCCTGCCCTCAATTGCCCTCCAACCATCCTGCCCTCAATTGCCCTCCTGTCCTCTAACTACCATCCTGCCCTTTAGTACCTAATATAATGCCCACTAGTGCCCACCATCATGTCCTCCAGTGCCCTCCATCCTGCCCTCTACTGCTCACACCCTCTAGTGCCAAACATCATGCCATCCAGTGCCCACCATTATGCCCATTAAACCCTCCCTCTGCTCCTTCGACTTGAACAATGAATCTGGAGGGCATCAGCAGCTGGATATGCTAAGACTGGTTCCATATTTCTTGCAAAAACTGATCCAAGGCTGTAGTTGATGGCCATGCAACAATGTAGTCAATCAAATTTAGGCTAGGCATTCTGGTTTGATAGCAGCCAGAAACATACAAACTGAACATGATACTATACAGTAATCAGCTCTTATTTTGAATTAATTTTACCTTCCTGATTTTAAAAGCACATTGTAAAGTGGACCCTCCATATAAAGAATTGTTATGTAACACAGTCTTCTTTTGATCCCACTACATTATATGATGGCAATATGATAGTCTAGAATATCTCTGCATAAGAAGACCTCACATTTAAGATCGGTCAATTATATGACTGCCTTAAACAGGATTTTAGATAAAGATGTTCTATAATGTACCCCAGTATAAAGTATCCTCACATACACTGTACACTTGTATGTCTTTCCTGAATTGCATTATAATGAGAAATCACTGTCTAATGTACCTCCAGACAAAACAACATTGCATATAATACTGTATGTTTTTATGGCTACAATGGAATGCATTACAGTGAGGGGTCACTGTTGAATCTACCTCAGTATAAAGTGGCATCATATATACAATTATTATTTATAGATGGTGTTATAATGAGAGAGTACACTAATGTACGTATTATTAGGTGAAATCATATACATATATATATATATATATATATATATATATATATATATATATATATCTATATATATATATATATATATATATATATATATATATATATATATATATATGGTATACTTTTAAAGCTCTTTTAAATGGTGTACTAGTGAGGAATCACAATGTGATGTAACCCATTACAAGGTTACCTCACACTCTGTATATTTTAGGCTCATTTGAATGGTGTTATATTTAGGATAACAATAAATTGATACCTCAGTACAAGGTGACCTAAACATATAACAAGAGACACTTGAATAGCATATATAAAAAACCATTGTAGTGATGGATCACAATATAATGTAGCTGAGTATAAGGTGATCTCATTATCTACAATACATTTGTATGACTGCCTTCAACAGCACTATGGTGAGGGATTATTATAATTAGACATGTATGAATTAACACCAGATGGAACAGATTTAGACCCTGTTCTGCTGTGACTTAATAAAGTTAAAGATTTATGCTGTCTTTAATATATCATTACAAGCAAACAATATAGATTGGTGATTCTCTGGCATATTGTGTAATTACAGATTTTAGCCTAATATTGTTCACATTATTTTCTGTGCAATGACAGATCTGGACCTAATACTGTTCACAGATCTGGACCTAATACTATTCACATGATTATCCATGCAAGGACAGATCATGGCCTAATGTGTTCACATATGAGAGCACAAAAAGGTATAATAATTTACTCTACTTACTTGATTCACAGTTGTTTCCTCTGAACCCAGGTGAACACTGACAGATTCCAGGAGCAACACAGGCTCCCTGACCATTACAGGCATTGTAACATTGTGCTGTAAACAGAAATAAAAGTATTTATTGACTTGACAAATTAGTAAAATTAGTTACAACCACTCAGCTTATAACAATGGGTTTAAAATAGAAACAAGAGACCCTCAATGAGCCTGATGCTCTGCTGATGGCAAAAAAGGTGTAGAAATTCTTGAGAAGTCTGTTGAGTGTCTGAAAGTCACTATTTTTAATTTTGGACTAACTAAACCTCAAGGTAAGATTGAGCATCACGTTTCATGGCTTTTCTCCAAATAACATGTTAGATGGTTTTAGGATGAATGTAGGAAAAACTGATTAAGCTCTTCTCGTCTTCTACCAGTTGAGCCAGAAAAAAAAAATAAGTCTATTCATTTCAGTAGAGTGGTCTTATTGTGACAATTTCAGGCAACTTTCTTAAGAATTGCTTTTCAAATCTTTACTGTTACAAAATTAAATTAAATTTAAGAGAACGTTAAATTCAGCTCATAATGAGCAACAGTTCTTTCTATAACAATTAAATAAAATGAAATGACTTTAAACAACATCCGATTTTTACAATTGCTGCACAGGAGAGAAGTTCTGATACAAGTCCAAGTGACTGAGTAACATGCATTTAAATTTTACTAAAGAGAAAACAGGCAGAACTTCAGAAAAGTGGTCACATTTCCAAGCTGGTCTTTATATTACTGTTTTCTTTCAGCATCCTGTATATATGCATCCATGTATATAAATGAATGTCCATCTGCATGTATATATGTATGTAGGTAGGTAGGTAGGTAGGTAGGTAGGTAAGTAGGTAGGTAGGTAGGTAGGTATGTAGGTAAATATGTAGGTATGTATGTATGCACTTAGACTGATAGATAATTATATATATATATATATATATATATATATATATATATATATATATATATATATATATATATATATATATATATATATATATATATATATGTGTGTGTGTAATTTAATTGATTTGTAATACATGAAAAAACAGAAAGCTGTTAATACATTACAAGGAATATTGATCAATGGTTATCCTGGAAGTTGCTGATGTTGTTGTTATAGGGTTTAATGTCATTTTTCAGCACAAAATAGGTTAGACATGGTGGCCAGTATCAATGGTGGAGAAAGAACCCAGGAAAACCCTGGAAAAACCACCAAACCATGAGAAGTTACTGGCAAGCTTTTAATATAGACCTTGACATAACAACCCCCTAAGTCTATGTAATATAGACCTTGACATAACACATCCCGAAGTCTATGTAATATAGACCTTGTCATAACACACCCTTAGGTCTATGTAATATAAACCTTGACATAACACACCCCTAGGTCTATGTACTATAGACCTTGACATAACACACCCCTATATCTCTCTAATATAGACCTTGACATAACACATCCCTAAATCTGTGTTATATAGGCCTTGACATAACACACCCCTAGGTCTATGTACTATAGACCTTGACATAACTCACCCCTATGTCTCTCTAATATAGACCTTGACATAACACAACCCTAAGTCTATGTTACATAGGCCTTGACATAACACACCCCTAGGTCTATGTAATATAGACCTTGACATAACACACCCCTATGTCTCTCTAATATAGACCTTGACATAACACATCCCTAAGTCTATGTTATATAGGCCTTGACATAACACACCCCTAGGTCTATGTACTATAGACCTTGACATAACACACCCCTATATCTCTCTAATATAGACCTTGACATAACACATCCCTAAATCTATGTTATATAGGCCTTGACATAACACACCCCTAGGTCTATGTACTATAGACCTTGACATAACACACCCCTATATCTCTCTAATATAGACCTTGACATAACACATCCCTAAATCTGTGTTATATAGGCCTTGACATAACACACCCCTAGGTCTATGTACTATAGACCTTGACATAACACACCCCTATGTCTCTCTAATATAGACCTTGACATAACACATCCCTAAATCTATGCTATATAGGCCTTGACATAACACACCCCTAGGTCTATGTACTATAGACCTTGACATAACACACCCCTATGTCTCTCTAATATAGACCTTGACATAACACAACCCTAAGTCTATGTTATATAGGCCTTGACATAACACACCCCTAGGTCTATGTAATATAGATCTTGACATAACACACCCCTACATGTATGTAATATAGACCTTGACATAACACATCCCTAAGTCTTCTTAATATAGACATTAATCTACAACTTTTTCATGAAATGAGACACAACAGGATGAGGTCAATGCTAATCTAATGTTAGATGCCTATTCCACATATCATCACTTTATACTCACCAAGACATATTCCATTTACATTTTTATATCCATCACAACATTTGTTAATTGTTTTATAGGTTGTCCTTTGTTCGACCCGCTGTGCCAACCTGTACTTGGTGCTAAAATTAAAAAAAACATTAAATTATAAGACCATAATTGATTTAGTGAAATATATTCTCAATATGCATTTATCTAGAAATAGTTATTGTCCCCAAACACAATCAAGTTGTCTACAAAAACAGAAATTGCTTTTGTCCTGAAATATATTTATCTATTTGCCCATGAAGTCAAGTAATGCTTTTTGCCCTCAAATCTCTTAATCTATTTGCCCACAAAGTGAGGTAATGCTTATTTGCCCTCAAAGGTGTTAATCTATTTGCCAATAAAGCCATAATTTACAGAAAAGTATATCTGGATTTTAACAATATTACTTAAATATTGATTTTAGTTTTTGTATATAAATCAATGTTACTTGAACCTGAGCTTACATTTTTATATATAAATTAACATTACATGTACCTGGGCTTACATTTGTATATAAAAATCAACATTACTTGAACTTGGGCTTACATTTTCATATATAAATCAACATTACTTTAACCTGGGCTTACATTTTCTATATCAATCAACATTACATGAATTTGGGCTTAAATTTCAAATAAAAATTAACATTTGTTGAACCTGGGCCTTAGTTCGTGTACATTTGAAGAATATGGCTTTAAGTTTTGCATATAAGTCAATCACATTATACAAGTCTGGACTTTGTTCTTTTGTATACAAATCAACATTTCCACTTTGAGTGATTGGCAGTATACCAGTTTTGCCTGCCCATTTTCATACCCATTATAAATTCCATACTTTGTCTACAGACAGAAAAAATTTACCTCTTCCTGCAGTTAAACCATTTCATGCATGCAGGAATGCATTCCTTCTTTGGAAGTTGTGAAGAGGTATAAAAACCAGTTTTCATGAAATATGAATTATTAATGCTGATACAAGGCCAAAACTGGCAAATCAATATCAAGGATGATAACCAGGTAACTGCTAAAATATCTAATATCCCAACAGAAGTCTTGTTGGCCGATATCATTCTCACAGACTATGCACCTACATATATTAAAAAGGAACCTTTACAAAACACAAGCATGCTTCACACCTCAAGTTAATAACTTTAATGGGGAGGGTTTCTAATTTAGCATTTCATGTTCAGAGCAGGTAGCATTAGCAATCTTGGATTAAAAATGGTAATATATTTGCAAGGTATGTAGCAATATAAATTTTATACATATTCAGTTTTGGTATACTGTTGTATAAATTCTTTAGAATATCAAGCAATCAATATGAATCACTGTTGCAGACTCACAAATACTGTGAACATCTTGGTGGAAATGCCAAGCACCATGTGGTGGTCCTGTAAGTGTAGGGCTCACTGTAGGTCACTGTTACTGACACTGTGTCCCTGAAATGAAGAAGAAAGCAATTATTTTCGGATTATTAGTTTGAGGATACCCATCCTGAATATCCCCAGTATATTGTGACACGCTATATATGTCCATCTATCTTACATGAGTTCTCATTTCAAAAAAAAAATTAATGACAAAAGTCTGATAATCCCTTACAACTCTTCAAATTCCCCAAACTTTGCAGCCATTTTTCACTAGAGTAACATGATCTGCAAGAAGGATTCATCCTAGTCACCCACCCATGGATCAAAGGTCATGTATGGAAAAACTTTAATCTACAATGACATTTTTAAATATTTTCTGATCCAAATTTATGCAGTCACATCGGAAAGTAATGTATCAAAACTGTGACAGGTTTTGTGTCATGACCATAGGATCACTGTCTAAGGTGCTTGCTTTGCAGATCATTGACATATCCCTCCTGTCATGTGGCCTCAAGTCTCAGGGAAGCCAATGTGGGTATTTCAAAAAGCTTGCCAGTAGCTTTCTGCAGGCTGGTGATTATTCCCAGGGTTTTTCTGGTTTTCTTCTTCAACCATACATACTGGCTGCCACATACAGTCAGTCATGTTTAAAAATGGTGTTAAAACACAAAACCAAACCAAAGTCACAAGGTGGGGATTAGTTGAGGGGGAGGGAGAATAATGGAGACAGTGGCAGAAAAATGCAATAAAAATTTATTCAAGATGGTATAAAATTTAAAATATGCTTCTTTTTAATATAAACAACTAAAATATGTATATGACTTGCAACCATCAGATTTGTTCACTGATAGTGCATATTGATTCTCTGACATGCAAAACATAAAACTCAAGTTATTTCAAATTTTAATGTACAAACACCTACTAACACACTAACCCCACCTTCAAGAGCATGATAAAAGTTCTGAAAGTGTCAGCACCACAAGGCTATTCCTGATTTCATGTTCCATGCATCTAGCTTTTAATAGTGTAGGAGTTCAATAACATTCTGCAGACACAAAGGGACTGTAACACAATACCCTCTTCATATACTTAAAAGTGTATGATAGTAATTATAACATCTTAGAAAATGTGATTAAAAAAACTGTACATGATTGACTATATGTGGTAACCAGAGGTGGTCGAACCTTTAAAAACCTCAATATGAATCACTGACCAATAGGAAACTACTGGCAAGCTTTCTCACCTACCCAGACTGGTTGAGTCCAAGACTTAAACCCACATTTCTCACATACCCACACTGGCTGAGTCCAAGGCTTAAACTCACATTTCTCCCATTCCCACACTGGCTGAGTCCAAGACTTAAATCCACATTTCTCACATACCCACACTGGCTGAGTCCAAGACTTATACCCTCATTTCTCCCATACCCACACTGGCTGAGTCCAAGACTTAAACTCACATTTCTCACATACCCACATTTGCTGAGTCCAAGACTTAAACCCACATTTCTTACATACCCACACTGGCCGAGTCCAAGACTCAAATCCACATTCCGGCAGAGATCGGTAAAGGTGCACAAAATTATACCACTTAGCCAACTGGGCTCATAACAAAACTGTAAATATACAATACAGATAGAGAAACAGACCAAGAGATGTAAATATGTGTACATTGTTTTAATTTAGTGTGAATTGACTAAATCCAATATGCAATGATTCATCTCTAAGGCCCCTAGTTCATCTTTTGAATCACAACCCTCCATAAATTATTCAGACTCCTGTCAATATCTTAATGCATGAGCCTAAAACAATTGGTCTAAACTAGAATATAAAATTTTGATGGCTTACGACACTATGGCTTGACAAATATTGGGTCCTCCGTCCCTGGGAGTATCCTGTCCTCTACTCAGAGCAACAGAAAATAGCACAGTTACAGCTACACTTAAGATGTCCCTCACGTACATGTTGGAAAATCAAGACAGTCTCCTGTTAAACCTGAAATGAAAGTCCAAGGCATTATTGGTACCATATCTACCAACTTATAGATCCAGTCCAGCTGCCAACAACACGGACCCTGATCTGCTGTCTGTGCAGTTGACAGTTGGATCTGACTTACATGTGAGTATATACTGATACAGAAAATGATGACAAAATTTAACACCATCTGATGATGAGCATATGCATACAAATGTTTAACAGGAAAAACAGGAACAAATTATTCGCCATGAGAAATAATGATTTTAATT
Source organism: Potamilus streckersoni (assembly GCA_016746295.1). NCBI lineage: Eukaryota > Metazoa > Mollusca > Bivalvia > Unionida > Unionidae > Potamilus > Potamilus streckersoni. The sequence continues at coordinate 1,374,877 of JAEAOA010000720.1, forward strand.
ATATATCAAAAGTTTTAACCAATACATGAGCTATACAAATCAGGTCATGGTGCCTTCATTTTTTTAGAAGTATTAGATGCAAATAAGGTGTAAAATTTGAATAGTGACAAATTTGTTTTGTAACAAGAAATGAATCACAAGAGAGCCTGAAGGATAAAGGAGTGTCACTTTATTTCCCCATACATTCACTTTGCACTGGCCAAAAATAACTTAAACCTCTAAAGCTACCATATACTCTACAGTGATAGACACTTTTTAAAATGCTTTATAAGCTACAATGTTTGATGGAGTTAAATTAATGAAAAGAGAACTTTACATTAGACCTCATTTCAAATTAAATTTATGAAATAAGTATCTAAGTCTTGGTAAGCAAAAGATTCAAATTATTTCATAACTTTCATACCTTATAAGTACAATAAGCAAAAATGTGATTCTAATGTAACATTATATTTATTATATGATGGAAATGTAAGATTCAATTTATTACTTGATGGAAATGCAAATTTTTTATTACATTAAGGAAATTTTGACTATAGTAATTATATGATATAAATGTATCATTTAACACATGAGGATAATATAAGATAATATTACATTATGGAAAAGTTTTTCATTTTTTATTAAATTATGGAAATGTAACATTCTATTCATTATATGAAGGAAATTTATAATTATATTTATTACATGATGGAAATGTAAATTTCTGTTCATTATATGAAATGTAAAATTCTATTCATTATATGAAGGAAATATATAAATTATATTTATTACATGATGGAAATGTAAGATTATATTTACTACATGATGCAAATGTAAGAATATATTTATTCCATGATGTGAATGTCTAATGATGGAAATGTAAGATTATGTTTATTATATGTGGGAAATAGACTTACTACATGAGGAAAGTGTTTGATTTTATTTGAAGACTTCAATGATGAAATCACTTTGAAATACATTTGTATACCTAAATCATTGTTAGGTCTTTTACTTTACAGTGTTATGACATGTCATTTGTTATGTCATAACTTAGGTCTTATTATATATTTTACATACAGAAAAGTTGTAGAAATATCAATTAAATAACACAGTAATAATATGAAAATGTCAATATAGTGTCATCCTGTAATATAGTTTATTATGGACTTTTGTAAAATATGCAAAGATATAAAGGAGATACACAAGTCTGAATACTACTAATGTATACTGTACACTCATACATGTTGCACAGTATCATACATGCTGCATATCCATATACACTGCATACTACTCATATACTGTATACTACATATGCATACCGTATGCTCATACATACTGCACAGTATCATACATACTGCATACTACATATACATATTGCATACTCATAAATACTGCATACCACTTGTACTTACTGCATAATCATACATACTGGAAAATTATACAAACTGCATACTACTAATACATAGTGTATACTTCATTCTGCACACTATCACACATACTTTAGACTCTTACATACTGCATACTACTTATACATATTGCACAGCATTATACACCTCATGCAAACTGTATACTCATACACATTGCACAGTATCATACATACTACATTTCCACATGTAATGCATATTACTAATACATACTGTATGCTCATACACATTGCACAGTATCATACAAACTGCATATCCACACTGCATAGTATTCATACATACTGAATAATACTAATTAATATTGCATACTTCTCAATATATACTGCACACTCACAAATATTGCATAGTAATTCATATATACTGCATACCTGTACACACTACATTACTTATCATACATTCTAAATTGATACTCATGCAAATTACATTTCTATTCATGCATACCACAATATTAATCATACACATTGCATTACTAATATTACATATTTCATTTCTACTCATGCATGCAACACTTAATCACATATATTGCATTTTTACTCATGCATATCACACAACTAATCACATGTATTGCATTTCTACTCATTCATACCACACTACTAATCAAACATACTGCATTTATACTAGTGTATACCACACTACTAATCAAACATGCCACATTTGTACTCATGCATACCATACTACTAATCACACATATTGCATTTCTACTCATGCATACCACACTACTAATCAAATATACAGTATTTCTACTCATGCATGCCATACTACTAATCACAATATTGCAGTTCTACTCATGCATGACACTTCTATTGTTATATTTTGCATTTCTACTGATGCATACCATATGGATAATCACACATACTGCATTTCTACAAATCACACATTGAATTTATACTTGTATGTTTCATTACTGACCATGCATATCACACTACTAATCATTCATATTGCATTTCTACTATATTTCATTACTAGTCGTGCATATAACATTACTAAGCACACATTACATTTCTACTCATGCATGCAATACCATTACTTATGCATACAAACATATTGCATCTCATAGCCCCAGATATTGTGGCCTCTTCATTTGAATGCATATCTAAAAGGTGGTCAAAATATATTCAAAAAATATCACTGTTATTGCAATTTTTGTATACATGACCTCTGACATCCTTCAAGGGATTCTTTGGAAGAGGCCTAAACACAAAACCCTGTCAATACTGATCACCATATATTCAGCTTAAGTAAAGTTTTCGTAAATTTCCACCCAGTGTTTCTTGTTTGTTTGATTGTTTGTTTGTTTGTTTTTATGATACCTAGTTACTGATAGAATGACACTGTTACACTGGTTTTACTAAAACACCTTATATACCTGCATATAAATCGAGTCAGAATACAAATAACAGATGCTGATCTACCATTGTGTTCTTGTTGTAGGGTTTCACGCCATTTTTCAGCACAAAAGATAGGAAGGAAGAACCCGGGAAAAACCCCAGAAATAACCACCGACCCATATTGGCCGATCCCAAGATTCGAACCCACGCAGAGTTGAGACGGCAGTGGGCACCTGGGGCCACCTATCATCATGTAATCAGATCAAAGTCTAAGTTCTATTGTGTGTGTGTGTATATATATATATATATATATATATATATATATATATATATATATATATATATATATATATATATATATATATATATATATATATATATATATATATAAAAGGAACAAAGACAAGTTATTATTACATGCTCTTTTTTTCTCCGTTAATTTTACTTTGTCAGAATCGTTCAGTATTTACCGATATTGCACAACTTCATATTACACACCTCGCGCTCAATTCATACTTAATGAACGTGAATAAAGGAACGAGTTTTTTTTAATGTAAACAAGTTTTTATAAATGAACTGAAGCATATATTTCAAGGATTGCCACATACTAGCAAATGTTTCATAGACTGTAACATACAAACTGCTTTGGCACATTCCGCGGTTAACATTTTGGATGCAATGTTTCATATTAAAGCTAGTTATAGACGTCATACAGGGTCCTCACAATAACACAAACTGTTTTCTTTAGCTGGTGATAAAAATGGCAAAATATATACTTATAATTTTACATCCTGAATTTCCTCAGAAATATACCTACATAGTTCTGCAAATCCGAATTACATGAGCCAAGTCATGGGTTCTCAAGGTTGATTACACATTTCGAAATTGTACTGTAATTTCGAGTTTTATATTCCAAGAGCAGTTACATCTTCCTTACTGCACTCAAAATGAATTAAACATTAAATTCCACAGCATCTTTTCGATAATTGCAATTGAAAGGCTTCATAATTTTTCCACATCATGACCTAAATCATTCAATGATAGAACAGAAACACGCATGCCTATGTCAACACACTTCAATACGATTAAATTGGCAGACGCTAATGGAATCCGATGCAAAATATTTCATATATATAAATCCAGACCATTTTCCCAACTGCGGTGAATCGACAAAAATGTCAAAACGTATTGATTCCGGATCAAATGGAAAAATTGTTGCAATGCGTAAGTGCTATTTTCTTCGAACCTTACGCCTAGCGCGTGACCAACTTCAAATGTATCTGGGCAGAGTTATGTGCTCATTAATAATGTTGTTGTGTAACGATGCATCAACGCTTATGTATCTAGTTTGGAATACGGCAGACATTTAGTTACTTTGCTTCTCGTAGTGTATTTCTTGTTATATATTTAAGCCTTTGGAAGAATAAGAAAATGGACATATAATAAAAGAGTTACTGCATTTGTATGGAAAAATATAAACTCGTTTTGTCGTTTTGTCGGATGAATATACTGTACTCGCAAGGTCGTGCAGTATATCCATCAGAAAAACTCATTCATATTTTCCCGTACAAATGCAGTAACATTTAAACATTGCACATTCATTCTCTCCTTAAAAAAAAACAAACTGGTTTTATACTGTACTTAGAAGACTGCTTATATACTATACTTAGAAGAAGACTGATTATATACTGTACTTAGAAGAAGACCGGTTATACTGTACTAAGAAGACAGATTATACATTGTACGTAGAACACTTGTCACATACTGTACTTTGAAGACTGGATATATACTGTATACAGAAGACTGTAAAGGTTTTTGATCTGTATGAACATATATAATGGAGAACTGCTTTGTTTGATACTTTTTCACAACATTTGTTATCATCCACAGTAGTTTATTTCTAAAGCTGCGTGATAATCATTCACTAAAGTCTCCCAGTATTATAACTGTCTCTCTCATAAATGTGAACATAGTCATGGATCCCACTGTTAGAATTTTTATTTTAATTTTTCGCTACTTGAATTATTTCTTTCTCTCTCTCTCTCTCTCTCTCTCTCTCTCTCTCTCTCTCTCTCTCTCTCTCTCTCTCTCTCTCTCTCTCTCTCTCTCTCTCTCTCTCTCTAAATATTTATATCCCATTTCAAGTTTTAAGATTATAGTAGATTTGGATCCAATTTTATCAATCAGTACTAAACTTTATGTACACTGGTATATTTCAACTCATTATAAGGCAGTCTAACTGTAAGGAAGTATTTTTTATGAATCTGATGTACACCATTATAATGGGGGAATTAGTACGAGGGAAATCCAAAATCATTAAATTGGATTACATAAATCAGGGCAAATTCTAAAAAAAAAATATAGTTTTGTTGGTGGGGGTCTTACATAACATTTTCATTTAATGACCCACGTTTAATATTCCCTTTTAGTAATTTATAAACAAGGTTCAGCTGTTTTTCCATCTCATTTGCTTATTTCTCTCTCATATGTTGTTTTTCCATCTCATTTGCTTATTTCTCTCTCATATGTTGTTTTTCCATCTCATTTGCTTATTTCTCTCTCATATTTCCACCTTATTTGCTGCATTTTCCTCTCGTTTTCTTACAATATACATAAACATTATAAAATTCTATCAAAATATTCATTTAAAAATAGCTTAGATCCTAAATAAAATATTTTCCCCATACAAACAAATAATAATGCCGTTATTAATTCATATTTTATTATTTCTACATAAAATATCCGGATTCTATCAGTCTTCTGTGAAAATAAAACATCTATGAACCATTCAACGACAGGTTAAATGAACAAATGTTAAAACCCTGGGAATAGTTTCCAACACACAAAAGCATGAAATTAAAATACAAGAAAAGCCTTGAAAATCAAGATGACAAAATCTAAGCATTGCGGCCTTAGAAGGGTCTCTGACAGAAATGGTTCATTAACTAAATGCGTACAATTGTTACTTAATTGAAATATGCAGCGCAACTTTCTATAATGGTCACTTACCATTTACAGACAACCTTTCATATCCTTCAGGGTTCTCTTATTCCTTCTCTTCACTTAATTTACACATTTTACCCTTTCCTTGTTTAAATCAACCAACATTGATCGTATCCCAACATTGGATTGACCTGCAGTTCACATCAACACAGTCAGATAGGTAGGTACCTTTATTGATCTTAAATGAAATATTAATTGCTGTTGCGAAGTTTTGTACGGAATTAGTTAAAGCAATGTCCGTTCATTTCCTGATTGTTGATTGATCTGTACCTTAAACGGTCATAAAAATTCCAGATAAAATTTAGCAATTGCTACAGAATTTTTCCATTGCAAACTGGCGCTAAACTGTGTCAAGAATAGCAGATAGCAGGCCTAATTGTAATTAACAAGTGAAGAGTAAGTAAAATATTTTATATACACCGTGATTTCGTTATGCAACATGCATTCCAGTTTACGATGAATCACACCTTTTTGATTGATATCCATTTAAATATGACGTTAAGACTTTAGTGCTTTCTATGTCACGTGTATTTCTCAGGGTGTTTATATATTGATATTCCAACAAATATTCATCACTAAAGAGCAAAATAAAGTGACCGTTATTTAGAGGTAATGTGTTATCAGATTTTTAAAATTTTAAAATTGTCACCTCTGGATGAAATAGCAGGTAGCAACTGCCTACGTGACTTGCACATTAAATTCATTTCCTCTTCACAACACAGACTACATTCTATACACCTCAGTCAATAAATCAACAAGACTCGCCAATTTAATGGTTATACTACCTAGGTAATTTAATATAATAAGTCAGTCTTATTTTTCAGATTTACCTGAAAGGTATATTTACCGAGAATCACTTCGCCTGGACTGAATTCTTAAATAAGTACATGTTCAAATATGTCAGCCACAGGGCATCCATGCTAAACAAATCAGTCAAAGCACTTTGTGGTTACAAGGAAAATGTGGGAAAAGTCTAAAACAAACACCTACTTGTTAAACTCCATTTAATGTAATCCTCTTTGCAAGGTGTCATTTCAGGTGGGAAATAATGAAAGGCATATCCGGCATAAGGAAATATCGCAAAATTCCATATTTCTAATTTTTAATAATATGAAGTACTTTGGAAATGTCATCCTTTAATTAAATTTCCACAAAGGGTTCTGATCCAAACTTTATTCCAATTACCTTGGTAAAAAAAACATAACCTACCTAAATCAGTCCAAACTGAATTTCCCTCGCCAATATACCATAAAATGAGAATCAACTATGTTATTAAAATTATTTATTTTAATGTCATCCAATCCTTTATTGTGCTGTGGAAATCATCAAAGGTAGACATGTACATGTACACCAGGATTCGTATTCTAAATAACTCAAAATCCAAAACTATGAATGACCTTTAAACTTTTTACCTATGACTTGAAGTCCACAAAGGAACCCAGTCTCTATTATAGCTAAACTGATTGTATTGTACTGTAATTTGGATTGTGTGCAATTACATATATATATATATATATATATATATATATATATATATATATATATATATATATATATATATATATATATATATATAATACATGTATATATACATAATATGAGACATAAATTGGTATTGGTGCAGATACCAAAAAAGTTTCCCGCAAGTTTAAGTTTATAGTTAATCATATAAATAACCAAAATGCATCAACAACTTAACAAGAAACACACCCTTGGACTCCAACATGTTGACAGGGAAAATCGAAAATCAGGGAAAAATCGACAAACAAGAGTTAAATAATGCATCAAAGAATAAATATTGGGCAAACAGTCTTTGAATGGGTAGACTGCATGTCCATTCCTCTTTACTGTAACAACAACATAACCCCTAGCTCTATAACCAAACTAAAAACAGCAAGGTCATCCATGGCAAGAATTTTGATAGAATTCATGGTAAAATAGCTACTTATGACCACAAGAAAGTTTTATAAAATAGTCTGCCACAAAATGGTACACAATGAAAAATAATGAGTTCAGTTAGTTAATATACATAATTTTACCTTTGGAGTTTTTCCTGCAGTCTGTTATTGCTTTAATAAGGCAGCACGAATGTCTTCAAAATCCAAGTGAATTTAAGAATTTAAGCAACATTGTTGCAAAATATCAACTGATTACAAAGATCAATATTATCAAATGAAGACGGGATTATTATTTAAAAACATATTAATACATGGTTAGATACCAGTTTAATCAGGCTAGACTTAGAGCCAAGACCCTTACAAACCTACATTTTTGAGGCAAGTTGTGTGCATCTTGGACAAGCAATCATGCACCGTACATAGCCGCTCATAGGTCAAGTGAAATTGCAAACAACAAACATCCTGATTTGCCGTGCCATAATGTGCTTCTAGATCAGGGTTTATGCTGTTTGTTCTAATGATTACTTCAAACAAACTGTATAGACCCGGATCTGCCAGCATATTTATGCGGCGGCCGATCTGAGTTTGTGCAATTTGCAGGTGGACTCGACTTATAAGCAAGTATATACTATGTACTATGGATTTCTGACATATATGACTGATCTATCTATACATATGCATATATGAATGTATACTTCATGACCCAGTGCCTTGATGATATTTACTATCAATCCATCTACACAAAAGTCAGTTTGTTTCCATGAAGTCGCCTTATTATAATTTACAATGTCACAAGTATCACTTAGTTCTTGTTTCGCACATCTGTAGCCTATGTTTGGTCCTCAATTTCAACCTGTGCAGTGGTAAAGAAAGGTCAAATAAACAATTACAAGTTTCGTTGGTGTTCCCTTATGCGTCCTCGGCCTCTTTAACTGACACAGTATACCACAATGCCATTGGTCTATAGGACTATAGAAAGACTTATGACTAAAGTAAGCTCATACAAGTTAAACTTTTATTTATTTGAATTGTAACATGTACAAAAACTACGGGATGAAGATTTTAATGCAAAGAAAAAGAAGAATTCTTCGTATTACGATTCTGGCTTGTCAAGCTAACCATGCATAGGGAAACATACACACACACACACACACACACACACACACACACACACACACACACACACACACACACACACGCACTTCAAATGTCCGTACCTTCCTTAAAAACGATTCAGCTAATATACGACTATATGACCTTACCTTTGTGTGGCAAGCTGTAAACATCCACTGATGCCGAAAGGCGCTTAACAAGAACACGACCACTTTGAAAAATGAACCAAAAGATTAACTTTGTCTAGTTAGCCCGACTAATTTTAAATTACCTGCTCTTTGCGTGGGATGTATTTAAGTGTGACCATTGCGACAAAAAATAAATTGTGCATACTTGTATACATTAGTCAGATCCGACTGCAGACCCATAGTGGATCTAGATCTGCAGTCACGTGACTGGATTATGCAATTTGACTGATCCATACATCAAACACATTGAACCAGATCTTTATAAAGTCAATCCTGGTCTATCTTGTACGCGGCTGGACCCTACAACTAAGTTAGAAAGGACTCCACAAGAGAATTCCAAAGTCATTGTTATAAGATGAAGTCGAGTGTGAAAGAAATCCTAAATTGTGTGAGAATAAAAGCAGAGGGGGAAGGACTATTTGTTTAAATACAATTGGATCCAGTAATTTCACACTAATGTATAGGTGGGCAGGAACTGTGATGTTTTGTTTTCTTTTCATTGTCACTTAATTGCCCATATGCTCTTCCATAATATAAGGAAACCTAAACAATTTATTTTCAAATGGTGAGATTGCATTAAACTTTTAACTAAAATCCAAGACGTAGGGTGAAACTAAAAATAAAGAACTTAATCAGTAGTAATAACCAAAAACATTACCATGAAGTTCAGCTAAGTTTTAAAAACTGTCCAAGCAATATGTTGAAATTTTTCTCAATACTCAGCATGTGAAAGTTCTAAAAGGAAACTACCGAATCTAAATAACCTTCATTGCAAGAATGTTGATATTTAACAAGTTAATTAAAGAGATTAATAAAGACAATAAAGACTTGATCTAAACTCCAAAATTCAATATAAGTACCATATACATCACTTATAAATCTAATCTAACTGCAGAATGCAAAGTACCAGATCAGCCGTCACGCAGTCTGCTTACTGGTCTGGATCTCTGCAGTTTGCTTTGACTAATCACACACACACACACACACACACACACACACACACAATGACTCGACCGGGAATCGAACCCACGATCTCCCGCATCCGAGGCGTACGTTCGTACCAGTAGGCCACCGGAGCGATGGAGAGAGAGAGAGAGAGAGAGAGAGAGAGAGAGAGAGAGAGAGAGAGAGAGAGAGAGAGAGAGAGAGAGAGAGAGAGAGAGAGAGAGATTTCATTTTGCCTAGTGGTTTTGGAAAGCTGAGAAAGTTAACCTCATAATATGATTAAAGGTTGCCTGGCTGCAAACAAATCAGACATTATACAAGCATACAAATATATATGATGATCAAACATGAAAGTCAATGTTGAAAGGATGTCTCAGTATTGTGTAAATAATATGAAGTAAACAAAACAAGAATCCAAAGTAATATCATAAGGATATAATGAAATATATGAATATACAACACAGGGGCAATATTCCATATGGGGTAAGGCAAAGCTGGGGAGCCCTCCCCTCCCCCTCCCCGCTTAATAAAACTGAGTGTAAAACAACCAGCTAATTTCATGAATTAGTTTTCGTTACTGTAAGATAGTTAAATCCATAACCTGGAAATGCTTAAAATGGAAGAGCTTCTGGGAATTGTTATCCCTTGGCTCTTACTAGAGAGGGCTCAGTTCCATAGAACGTTTGCCAAACTACTTGCTTACATCCACTACCACCCCACCCTCATAATATTGCTGAAGCCACACCTGAAATGGGTTGTCGATGTAATAGGACACAGGTGGTAAATGGATAGCTCATCAATCAGGAAGTTACGGGCTTACAGCGGCAGTCTCTAATCCTATAGCTTTTACGAACTGACCGAGGTACGGTCTAATTCAACGGATCAATAATACCAGGTCGGAATTGAACAATTATAGATCCAGTCAAATCGCCAGTAAATCTCCATCCGGCAAGTGCCCCAAAAATGGACAATGAAACCAGCTGTCTGCTTAGCAAAGGTTCATGTATAAACTTATAGATGAAGTATCTATTTAAGGCTAACGATTGCTTTAACTGTGTGATCCATAAGGCTAATTGAACTGCAGTTTCATGTTTGCAACATATTATTGTAAAAGAAACAGGTATGATCAATCACGTATCTTGTGTAAATTAGATATATTTTTTTATTTATAAAAGCAAGTATTTCTCCTCTTTCTTTCTTTTTTATGTCCTTGTTTGAAATGTAAAAAAATGCCAAGTACATATTCCTTCCCTTAAGTCACAAAGATTTGGATGTGGATAAATCATTCATCTTAATCTAAAACCAGTGACTGTCACACGTGTATGTCAGCGAAATCCTAACGAAGGTTAATATTAATTATTGTATACAAGTGACATATTTGCCTTTGTTACACCGTGTCCTCACGTAAAAGCAACAGAAGGCACAAAAACTTTCCACACGAGAGAAAGCGAGCCAGTAAATGTCCGTGGTTTTACAGAGGTGGAGTTATGTTAGCTGCCATGTAAGTGTTGTTGTTGTTGTCCTTGTAATGGTTAACGCCATTTTGCAGCACAAGATAAGCTAGCTATACATGGCGGCCGGTAAAAATGGTGGAGGAAAAAAAAAAACCCCCGGAAAGAACCACCTACCCAAGAGAAGATACTGGCAAGCTTTTTCACATTCCCATATTGGCCGAGCTTTAGACTCGAACCCATGCTGAAGCTGACATGTATAGCCTATATCGTGTGCTGAAAAACGGTTTTAAAACCCAAAGAACAACAACGGCATAAGAGAATAAATTTTATGAATATTATTAACGCGCTTTAGAAGACAAAAAAAAAAAAACGAAACGAAATATTTATTGGTAAATGTTCATATATTACATTTATGGGCAAATGTTCATATAGGGAAATTCGCCTTGATGTCAAAGTCATGATCACATGATCAGGTAGGGGGTTCCCTAGTCTGGTTGGCAGAAAGACCATAGGCTATATATATATATATATATATATATATATATATATATATATATATATATATATATATATATATATATATATATATATATATATATATATATATAACACTATTAACACTATTAACACTATTAACAGTGAAATCTTTTGAAGTAATTATTGATCAGGATAGCTTGTTATATCAAGACATGCAATTAAAACACTTCAATGTCAATACACCAACCCACATTAAATAAAAGTTTCCACGATGGAACCAGGACAAGTTGTATCGTTTTGTCATTGATAATGAATAAAACAACATTAAACAATTCTTTCTTCAGCTGTTTATGCACATAATCTTTTATCAACAAACGAAGTGTAAAGTTCAATGATAAACCTGACAACAACGTGCATCTCCTTTTCCTGCATCATGGGTTTGTGATGATGATGACGACGAGAAACGGGATAATTATCCATAACCTATTACATACTAAAGAAACAAGGTTAGCCAAGTATTTGTTTGATGAAAATGTATGCGAGTGGCACTTTATTGATTCATACTATACAACTATTTTATTTATACCACGTGTTAATAGACCTATTTGCCTTTTGAATAGAAAGCAACAAGGATTGCAATGAAATGGTTTTCTTTTGTTAAATTCATTTAGAAAACAAGGATAATTGATACTAAAGCATCACTAATTTATAGGCTTAGCATTAACAGTATGCAGTTCCAATATTTATATATGCGTAAAATGTTCATGGACGGATTATAATTTGATATGTCAATAGTATACAAATGTTACATCAAATTGCTTGATACCAAAACTGTAAAAGCCCTGTTTGGAAAATTAGTTAATGTAACGGAACAACAACATATATGACTTAAATTATATACCCAACATCAAAACTTTGATACCAGATATACAATTAGCACTGCCTATTCAATGGCCTAAGCTGATATATAGATAATCTTCCTTCGTCGCCATGATGGTTCTGCCAACAAGAGTTTTGCGAACGTTTAGTTGTGACGTTAAACAGGGAATCTCCAAAGTACTCTATATTACATTTATGGGCAAATGTTCATATATTACGTTTATGGACAAATGTTCATATATTACGTTTATGGGCAAATGTTCATATATTACATTTATGGACAAATGTTCATATATTACGTTTATGGGTAAAGGTTCATATATTACATTTATGGGCAAATGTTCATATATTACGTTTATGGGCAAATGTTTATATATTACATTTAAAGGCAAATGTTCATATATTACGTTTATGGGCAAATGTTCATATATTACATTTATGGGCAAATGTTCATATATTACGTTTATGGGTAAAGGTTCATATATTACATTCATGGGTAAATGTTCATACATTACATTTATGGGCTAATGTTCATATATTACGTTCAGGTTTGCACCTGTGCCGAAGAAATTTAGCATCAAATCTAAAACACTCACCCCCCTTCCACAAATGATTTCAAACTTGTTCAATCTCATCCCCCCCACACACAAATTATTTCAAACTTGTGCCTGAATGTATTTGCAAATGCATTCAATTTATCAAAACTTTTCACAGAATGATGAATCCAGCCTGCACGTGCTAATCAGCATAAACGTTGATAAAAAAAAACCTTCATAGCTTTATAATATACAATGTAATGTGTTTTAAATTTTAAGACTGATTCATCCATAGAGGCGTGGTTGGTAACTTTGTTGGTTGGTGGTAAATGGTATATCAACAAAAAAGGTTACATCCTGACAAGGCATGAAACTGAAACCTGACTGCCACTCCAACAGTAGCACTAATAACTGTACCACATAATAATGATTCCCTGTCCAAACGTAGGTAACTTGGAGGTGCTCTGGGATACGCCATTTTTATTCCCCCACATTTCTGGCAATGATGCATTCACATACTACGTATCTGCTTAGCTGGGACTGTATCCCCATGACTAGGATAGGACACGGGAATGTCCAGCATTTCAATTGTATAGATGCAGAAATGAGATTGGTCTTTCGAGAACTCCTAACGGAAAACAACACAATGGTCTTTGACTATCTGAAAAGTATCAAATGCTGGATCAAGCTGTGGTCACTCAAGATACGTTGTCTGTTGAAAGAAAAAGTCTTTAGTATCACCAATACGTTCATTTTCAGGAAGATGGGACCACTCCCCCCCCCGTTCAAATTTGTTACCTGCAGCGTAGCCTGAGGAGGTTTTGCAGAGGGCAACTTCAGGTCAAATTCAAGGGAAGACGGCCAAGGGGTAAAATTAGAAACCACAGATTTGAATATGACTGTATATAACCCCATACAAGTCCAATCCAAATGCAAACACAGACTGTATCTTTTAATTGTATAAAGCACTGGCAGATCATGGTCCGTCTGGTTTGTTTTACGAATTACTCCCGACAAATGTTTAACATTTTCTAAATCTTTTTATTATCCTTCAATTTTTACTATAAGAATAACCGGTATAGAATCAAATATCCGGGATATAATCTGCGTCACCTAAATGTACAAAAAATAAAAATAGATGTCGCTTTGGCTTGTAGACTTTTAGGGAATTATACACCGTTTTCAGTTTCCGCAACTAGTCTATACAAGCTGGTTGTATTTATAGTTTTAACACGTGTGGAGACAGCTATGTAGAGGTTTACAAATCCGTTTTTGTGTTTATTTGTTTGTCGTATATATGTTTTGTTAGTTACTCGTTTCGTACTGTTCGTCGTCAGTTCATTGCATCTCTCTCTCTCTCTCTCTCTCTCTCTCTCTCTCTCTCTCTCTCTCTCTCTCTCTCTCTTTATATATATATATATATATATATATATATATATATATATATATATATATATATATATATATATATATATATATATAACACTGACCTGATAGGCAATAAAAAACTGTAAATCTACCATACCTTGTTATGAAATGTATGTCCTTTTCACTACAGCTGGAACACAAAAACCCGTTTTAAGTGTGATTGCTTTCCAAGATATTTCAACTTAAATAATCCATTGTTAAACTGACCTCAGATCTGATAACTGGTTCTGCTGGTTTGTTTGTTGTTTTTTTTTTTTAACACTGCAGAAACTTATGTCGCCAGGTACATCAGTCTCTCTCACGGGCACCCAAGAGCCAAGCGTAATTTACACTTTAAGATCTGAAAGAAGGCTGATGTACAGTGACGAGTTAGAAGACGAGTTAGAAATAAAGTCGTGTTTTGGCATTTAGTCCCAGTGGTTATAGTTAATCTGTACCTGTTAGGTACTTACCTGCTTAAGCCTATAGGAGATTATCGGTATAGCGGTCGCTATAACTGTTCAACGGTGCTAATTGACCATAAAGGTGTAAATCAAGCTTAGACCAACCATTTTCAGCAGAAAGTCTTATGTACAATGGTAAAAGGGATGTTTTCTCTTGGGGGACGCGTTTTTTATTTGAGAGGTACTTAAAAAATAATGGTATTTAACTCAAATAAAAACCCATTAGAGAAGGAAAACTTACCTTTTAATACATCATTAAATACCCTAGACTTTGTGCTACGCAACGGTGACTTGAATTCCAGCATAGTTTCTTAAGCTAAAAAAAAAACATTATGTCCAGATCTGTGCTGACTGTACCTGTCAATTTTGCTGCATGCAAGATTGCTCCAGGTAAGAAATAAAGAGACCTGCACGTACATTGTTGATAACAAGGAATATTAACGTTTGGGTTTACAACATTTTCCCCATGCAGGTAGAACGTCAGAATAACATTTCATTTTAGCTGGAAGCATGTCAATGGACTCTGTTACCTATTCTGTCTTAACTAAGACGAATACTGTACCACGTGTGAACATAACATGCCGTTTTTATTCTTATTCCTGGAAAGGAATACTATACACAGAATGACTGCCCTGTACATTTCATTCTCGACATCGGTATAAGTTAGAAGCTGCACGTGCTGCAAATGGATCTGGTTCGTTTATTTTCACGTGGCTCCAAACTTAATACGTGATAACATAGCATTCATCTGATGTTGTTGTTGTTGTTGGGCTTAACGCCATTTTTCAGCACACGATAGGCTATTCATGGCGGCCAGTATTAATGGTGGAGGAAGAAACCGGGAAATCACCGGAAAGAACCACCGACCCACGAGAAGCTACTGGCAAGCTTTCTCACATATCCACATTCGCCGAATCCTAGACTCGAACTCACGCAGACAGAGGTGAGATAGCAGTGATCCGTAACGGACAGCGCTTTAGACCACTCGGCCACTCGAGGCCCGCGCATTCATCTGAAGTCGAGACCATGATAGGTTTGTTCCTTTGCGGAAAGTCCGTTTTTAAAAGCAATACAGAAAGGTCAAGTTTTAAATTTAGCACTTGTTTAAACGACTTCAAACCTTGCGCATAAATTTGTTTTAAGTTCGTTGAAACGAGATTAAAAGTCGTTTTTGTTTACGAATTCTTAACTCGTTCAAAAGCAAATTCGTAACCTTCTTCAAGCGAGATTTAAAGTTGTTAAAACAAGTTCCAAACTCGTTCAAAAATGGCTTTTAAAATTAGTGTAAATGATTTATAATCTCAGACAAATGAGTTTCAAACATCCATCTAGCAAGATTTAAAGCTGTTAAAACGACTTAAAACCTGGCCAAAAACTAGAATATAATCAACTCTCCTCTAGCGAGTACCCAATACGTCAGGCACACACTATCAAACAAATGAATTCAGAATAAAACGACTGTGGCCCAATCTCTAGCCGCACACGTTCCAGTCTTTTATCTTTACATTCTAACTTCCAGTGGTTTTCAACTATAAAAACTGTGAACTTATTCAATAGCACTTTATAGTCTGTATTGTGCTTACATACTGTGAAATCATCTACCTCCAAACTGTAGCAGGCCATTAAATACCTAATACAATAAAAAGCATGTTTAATTTGATACAAAAGTAGAATAAAGTCTCTATAAGAACTTGAGATTGTTGTATGTATATTTATTGGGTTGTTTTTTTTTTAATCACTGTCCTTAAACTTTGATTGAAAATCTGTCATTAACCACCCATAAAAGCCAGATTTTACTAGTTGAAAGTCAAAGGTTCTAAGCAACCTTGGAGTGATAGAAAGTAGTACCAACATGAAATTCATGCAGGCCTCCCATGGAAAGCATAAAATTAATGCAGGCCTCGCATGAAAAACCTGCAGCATATAAGTCACAGCGACCTATTTGAAGAGTGTAATAGTAACATTAAGATCTTGAGTTTGTATTTATTATAGTTAGCATGAGCCGGTGGCCTAGATTACCGATAAAAATACTTAAAGGCAAGAATCGTGTTTGTAAAAACTTTGCTATTATTCTGAGGCAATTAGGTTAATTACTAAGTTTCAGTCCGACACATTCAGAGCTGTGCAACTAATTCTGTATACAATATTCTGTAGTACAATATATCCTTCTCCATGTTATAAAGATAACAGCTTTAACAACTGCATGAGAACAGCATATATCGATATGTGTTTCTTTAGATAATTATCATAAAAATATATCAAGTTTCATGGCAATTCACCAAAACCAATTGGACGGTAGATGCGTTACATCCAGCTGTAAATCAAAAAAGGGCAATAACTCTGGAGGATGAATCGCAAAGCAACGATTTGTCGATGTGGTCTACATATCGTCATAACATGTACCAAGTGCCGTAGCTATCTACTGAAAATGACAAGATTGTATCATACCCTGCACCGACCTCCAAAGCAAAGCAAAGAGGGCAAAAATAATTCTTTGAGAAATTGAGTAAGCAAAGTGATTGCTCAGTGTGCACATTTTCGATGATGACTTTTAACAAGTTTCATGGCAATCCATCAAATAATGCAAGACTAGTTCCTTTCAGAGTAATCATGTGATGGACGAAGTTGCTTTTATAAATTTGGTGTTTTACGGTACATCAACACAAATAGGTTATTTAGCGCCGAGGCAAACTGAAGCCGACGGAAACAACACGGTTGCCCGTCCAAGATGATCCGATCTTGGAATTTGAACCTATTCAAACCTGTTCGGTAGCAAGACCAGCACGCTAATGAACTAGTCACCGCGCCTTCGTGTGACGGACGAACGGAAGGACAGAGAAAAGGATTAATGTATACCACCGCCAAGAGGTGAGATGTAGCAATGGATAGTTGTGGCATTTTTGACGGGGGCATTACCTACACCGCTTGCCTATAAATGACAAGCAATCCGTTATATAATATTCCACCAATGAAGTTTGAAAACAGCATCTATTTTATATCACAAACGTTATTCATCATTAACCACGCAGAGGTTGCTAATATCTCATTCGAAAAGGCAATTTACTCTGATTTTATCCCATATCTCACATCTTCTTATAAGAATACCATTCTAGCTTTCAGCTGCTTTAAAAACACAAGAGCCCTTCAATCCCCTCTTCCGTCTAAGCTGCTGATGGTGGATAAATAATTGATCTCCCAAACTTTGGCCTTCTTGCTTCAGACACTAATCATGATCAATGATAGTTTGTAACGGGAGGAACGTGTCAGTCTATTTTGATTTAAATCACTTACTGGATGCTCCGGGTCGCCGGGTCGTCAAATGTGTTTACCTTTACCAATCACTCATATCTTACCTGTGTCCGCGTTGTTGTAAGATTGTTAGATTGATATATATCTTTATTTCTTCCTTATAATGCGAAGAGTACAACCAATAATACAGATAATACAGCGTAAAATATTGACACAACATACTACATAAAAATGCATATATGGTTAACAATGACCGTCAGATCTGAGGAACATTAAAATGGGTATATCTTCAGTCCATAGTTGGTTTTCAGATGTTTTTATTTTCTAGACTTTATAATAGCGGAATTACAATTTTCACGGACACAACTGTCATGGCTGCAAGTTAGTTTTTACTTATTGCACAATTCATTACCAAATCAATGAATGTGTGTGTGTGTGTGTGTGTGTGTGATTTTGATTTTTTAAAGTAACTTTAACAATTTTTCAGTCATACAGCTACAGTGCTTGCTGTGGCAATTTTCAGTTATTTCTAGCACTGGGGTTCAGCTACTTCAACCAAAACTAGATTTTTAGCGTTAGAAGTGTGTGTGTGTGTGTGTGTGTGTGTGTGTGTGTGTTTGAGTTTGTGTGTGTTTGTTTTTGTTTGTGTGTGTGTGTGTGTGTGTGTTGCGTGATTAGGATTTAGACCGTAGCTTTAACAATACTTCAGTCTTATCGCAACGATGTCTGCAATAAGACATTTTATAGCGATGTTTAGTACTGGACATCATGCTGCATGACATGTAACACGATGTCCCACCCACCCAGTCATATTATCTTGACACCAGGCTGACCAGTCTAAACACTAACCTCTTAATGCTGCGCGCCAAGTGAGGCAGCTTCTAGTAACATTGTTATGTCTTTGATATGACTCGGTCGGGGTTCGAACCCGCGGCCTCCGTATCCAAGGCGGACGCTCTAATCATTAAGGTCGCCGGAGTGGTCTCAAATCAGTTATTGCTTTCTTCATATTAAAAGTATTACAATGGTTATCCATTGTTGTGACATAAAGACATAAATACTACCGATATATATATATATATATATATATATATATATATATATATATATATATATATATATATATATATATATATATATATATATATATATATATAGTTAATAAAACCAAATTATAGAGTTAATGGCAACTTGTTGTTAGGAATACGTTCATAATCACCATTGATGTAGTCAAAAGTTTCTTATCTATTTTCTCTACAATGATACAACAGTTAAAATTCATATCAGATGTAAACAAATCAACAGTTCTTTGCCTACAAGCATCAACAAATCACTTGTCTTCATTTTTAAGATATTAGTAGCCAAACTCAGTATTGGACATTGAATGTATGTTCATGCAAACATGCACCCCGAATATTTATTAATAATGAAACCAAAACTTGTCACGGTCTTTTGTAAGAAGACCATATACGGATATAAACTGATCAACCACTGAGGTGCAGAGTGTATGACAAGGAATACATGCGAATTCTTCCAAAGATGAGAAACAAAAAGTGTCACAATGCTGGCAAGAAGCAAACAGTCGATCCTTGACTTTTTGTTTCCAACTTTCAAGGGTTACTGACAGACTTGTTTTTATGAATACGTTCCATTGTTTACAATAACTTCTTAAAATCGACTAAGAAAAATGTTTTCATAAAAAGCATTGTAATATTAAACCAAGAAGAATAGAAAATGAAAACTATGCACTAGTAGAATTTAACATTTTCTAAATCTTCTTATTATCCTTCAATTTTTACTATAAGAATAACCGGTATAGAATCAAATATCCGGGATATAATCTGCGTTACATATGTACACAAAGTAAAAATAGATGTCGCTTTGGCTTGTAGACTTTTAGGGAATTATACAACGTTTTCAGTTTCCGCAACTAGTCTATACAAGCTGGTTGTATTTATAGTTTTAGCACATGTGAAGACAGAAATGTAGAGGTTTACAAACACAACGTTTTTGTGTTTATTTGTTTGTCGTAACTATGTTTTGTATTTGCCTTTGAAAAAGACTCATTAAGAGTCGAAAGCGCTTAGGCTAGTTAGTTACTAGTTTCGTACTGTTCGTCGTCAGTTTATTGCATATATATATATATATATATATATATATATATATATATATATATATATATATAGATAGATAGATAGATAGATAGATAGATAGATAGATAGATAGATAGATTAAAATTATCGGTGGTTCCGTTTAAATTAAATGTGAATATTTTAATTTGTAAGTGTCCTTCTATACGTTATATAAGAATAATAACGATTTCTGAAGTATGCAAACGCTTGTCGGGTTCTAAGAATCTCATCCCAAGGGGTAGGGAACCTCCGTGATGTGTCCCTGAGTAAGGAGCTCTACTTCCGTGGCTTTGGCAATTAATAGTCAGCCTATTGCTGTTTCCTTGAAATAGTAATGTTCCTTGAAATACCAAGGAAACAATATTGATCTTGGGGGCTAGAGCAACAGTAAACATTTCCAGACAGTAATCAACGCAGTACACTTACATGGACATATGAAAAGTACTTTAATTACATACTAAACGTTTAATACCACTGACTTCACAAATGCGCATAATATCACACCTGCCTGAACAGGTCCAAAAATATAAGACAAGTTTATTCTGTTTCTAGTTGGGGAAGGGGTAACGGCATTTTTGGATATATCATGACTATGAAAGTGTTGATGCCTGGATCGTCGCTAGCCAAGGGTCATCCATTATACTCGTTCCACAACAATGCGAGTCTCGCTCGTGTCACGATAAGGTCATTATCTTCGCTAGCCGATGGTCATACCTCCAACTCGTTCCACAACGATGTAGATTCATGTAGTATAGCGATGAGGTATCTTCGCTAGCCGAGGGTCATCCACCCAACTGATTCTAAAATGATATGGGACTAGGTAGTGTCATTTCAGTCACTTACTCAGGACCTCTGCGCAAAAAGCCCAAATAAATAAAACCAGATCTTGTTTCCCTAGAATGTCCCATTCTTGAGTAAAATCTCAGTTTGCAGATCACGTGCTGCTGTAGGATTACTGGATCAAACCTACTTTTGCGACGTGAAGCTCAAGTATCTCAATTTCCCGTTTGTCTACTGTTTTATTGGTTTCTTTCCAGAAAAAAAAAATATGTGTTTAATCTATATACACTTTGTACATTTCAGGAACAGCTTAGGTTCATCAACTCTTGTTGATGTTCTCTATCTACTGCCACTAGTGACCAGGATATATGGTTTGACCATTACGTATAACCAACCCGTGGAAAAGGATGGATTGACCATCTTGTAGCTTAATATAATGATGAGAAGTGATTATGATTTTTAACGTAACTTTAACAATTTTTCATTCATATCGCTACGTAATATAATTACACTAATCTTTTAGAGATTGATGAAAATCGCAGAGATGACATCAGATTACAGTTATAATAATTGTGTGGTTCACGCTATAGCTGTTAAGAACAGAAAGACTCTCCACAGTTCTAACTTCAAATCCTTCGTAATGCCGTATATTAATACTGAATAGAAGGGATTGCAGTAAACCATATTACAAAAGGCAAGAGCGTGTTCCTAATTGAAAAGTTCATGATCAGAAAGATATATTTTATGCCAGTTACAAAAATGCGAAAACAATCTTTCGAAACCTTTCTGTCAGATTATTTTAAACAAGAACACGATCCCTGGATAGGTTCCCCGAAGTAGACCTCAAAAACCAATTTTGGTGAACTCTTAATTTAAGAAAACAGAAATCTCGAAGACGGTTTGAAATGCAATATTTTGCTATATTGATTCTCATGCCTCTGCATATATTGTTGATCAGTCAGAATTATACACTTTATACTTTTAAACTTTGTATCCCTTTCCCGACAAGGAAGTTGAACAATAAGTAATAAGACTTTCACGAGGAATTAAGTGAAATCGAAGTAACGGACGGAGTCCTCCAGTAGTGTTAAGTCAGATTACATCCCACACCATGAGCTTTCTTTTGTACTTTCTGACATTACACTGAGAAAAGCAGGTGGAGTAGATATAATAAATTATGATCGTCTTAAAGAACAGTGATATCCACTTGAATCAGTCCTGATTACTCTTTTTAACTCTTTTTCGACATTTCTGCATGTTTCTGATTAGATAAAAGAAGACCTAATTGCAACGCTCTTTAAGGACGGGATTGCTCCGGTGGCCTAGTGGTTACAGCGTCCCACTCGGATCGTGGGTTCGATCCCCAGTCGAGTTATACCACAGACTTGCAGATATGGTACTATCAGCTGCCTAGCTTGACGCTCAGCATTAAGAGGTTAGTGTTATGACTGGTCGGCCTGGTCTCAAAACAATGTAACTGGGTGGGATATCATGCTATATGTCTGTGGCATGACGCCCCAGTGCTAGACATAATTATAAACTGCCACACTCCAGACAACGAAGCGATATGACTGAAACATTTAAAAGCTGCGATAAAAATCATAATTTATCACATCACCTCTTTAAGGGAGGCAATGACTGGCAATGACGCTTCTTCCAGTTGTTTGTAAGGTTTCTGATTTTATTAAATAGGATACATGCTAATCTTATATATTATGAGTTTTCAATTAATCTTCTCCAGGGGTGGATTATTGGGGTGGGGGTGATGGTGGCCTTCAAACCGGCATGAGTTGTACCATGACCTACTTTAGTACTTGAGATTGTTTGTTATGTTAAGTAAAACCAAAGAAAGTTGTACTCCGCTATTCTTGAACAAGTAAAGCTTTTCATTGCGTATGACATGATGGTATATTTTACAAAATGACGCAACCGCTCGGATGGCCTAGTGGTTCAAGCGTCCGCCTCTGATGCGGGAGGTCGTCGGTTCGAAACCCGATCGAGTCATACCAAAGACTATAAAAATGGTACTGACCGCTGCCTCGGACTGGTCGGTCTAGTATCAGGATAATGTGACTGGGTGTGACAACATGTCCTATGTCTGCGGGATGATGCCCCAGTGCTAGACATCACTATAAACTATCACACGGTAGACATCGTAGCGATACGACTGAAAAATTGTTATTGCAACGTTAAAAATCTATATTACACACACACACACACACTCACACACACACACACACACACACACACACACATATATATATATATATATATATATATATATATATATATATATATATATATATATATATATATATATATATATAAAGACGTATTGGTATCCATTTAAGAAATAAGAAATATCGAAAGAGATTATCCGCGTATCCTTCAGTATGTATAATAGTTATTCCGTCTAAATGGATTTCTAGAAGATTTCCGGTTTTAAAAGGTAAATGCCGGACGGCATATTATCCCCGAGGCTTTACGTTGTGTTTATAAAAGAACTTCCGGATGTATTATCAACGTACACCCACGACTTTTATATTATTTGATAATCCTTGCCCGCAATAAATATTCTTTTTAAGTCTTTCGAGGTCAGGTTTGGATACGTTAGAGTTTATATTTAACAAGTGTTACACTAAGTGGAATTTTGGATATAATTTGAAGAAAATTAACCCTGTAGGGGCAACAAAAGAAACCATAGACGATAGTTCTTTAGGTTTCGAGAGTGCATAACTAATGGAAACATGTATAAATGTATGCGTTAAAGTTTCTATATCAAGTAAAATATATTCCTAACTTAATGAGGCTGAAGAATAATTTGCAAATACGTTATTGGGTTGTATTTATATTGGAATAAATAGGAATGAATCCGCGCACAGCTAAGATTTGAAATGAAAATGGTGCAACACCCCCGAGGGTTGTTTGGTTGTGAAGCTTGGTTTAACCCAAGCACCCAGAATATAGTAATACTAGAGAGAGGCCATCGATTTACCGTTAAGCAGATGCATGATATCTGTAGATATACAATAACAGATGTTGCATTAACTGTTAGGTACATTACCAATTCAAGGTGACATTGTTTTCTTTTTAAATACTCTGAGCAACTTTGCAGTCTGCTGCAGTTGCAAACAATTATTTTACTCCGTCTCCGTTTTATTAGCTATCAGATTCCAAAATTGCAAGTTAGTTAACCTGGCTTTATTTCAGAATTGGATAAATTTAATCCGAAGACGGCACAGAATCACACATTCTTCAAGCTCGATTGCCGGTTAATAAACCTAAAGGGACAAATATTGTTAAATCCCACGTTTTTTCTAATATGAAAATACTTTGAAAGCTAGACTTTAAAAATTTTCCTTTTGTCGATTCGAAAAGATATTGCTTAATGCCAGTTTGATTCCCTCTTTAATAAATTCTAGGTTCCCTCGAGTCAGCTCATTGCCATAATTGTGAAAAGTGTTTTTCTTTCTTCCATCTTTGAAAGAATCTGCGTGTACTCGTTGTCACACAGTGTGCACCTCAGTAAGTTGATCATTTGGTATGGTTTTTGTTGTTCTTTTTTTTGTTTGTTTGTTTTAAAGAGAGACCGTGGAAAGATTTGGTGAGTACTACAAATAAATTTTGGGTGTGTTCGTACGTGCACTTAGATCCAATATCCAATACGGATTTGGTAAATATTCTCGTACGCGTGATGACCCCTGATTTGTTCATTATTGTAAGCAGTAAGCAGTTGATGTTTTTCCATCTTGTAGAGAAAATATGCAACACAATGTATTTATTCCTACTTAAATCTCCGTCATTAACTCTATAGTTTAATTTATTCACAATGATTCTTTGTGATTTATCATCGGTACTACTATTTTTTATCAACGAAATAGAAAATCGTGATAATAGTTTTATATCAAGGAGGCAATAAATGCATTTGATAATGAAGTTTCTAACAAGTATAACGTGTTTATCTCTAAAACTGATTTGCAACCGTGACAGTTGTGTTCATGTAAATAGTAATTCCATTGTTATAATGTATAGTGTTGTGGCAGGGGCGTTGAAAACGAACTATGACCTGAAGCATACCTGTTTAATTGTCCCTAATTCTTATGGTGAATTTACCCTATGTATTCATTTATTTATTACCTTGCGGAAATTATATTATTTATCACCTTTAATTACAGTACTTTTTATTTTGGTATATTCTCTGTACAATTTACTGTAGTCTTGGTAATATAAATAGAAACAAAGATCTCTCGTTCGATACTTCACACCAACATGTACCCATCAAAGAAACAACTTCACGATTTCTCCACATTCTTCGCATCAGCAGCGACCTTTATTAATTGTTTGTGTGTATTATTTAGTCTTAAACCCCTTCATTTTATATCAGGGAAGTCATCTTCTACGTCGAGTACTAAAAAAAAAGAAAGATCCCAAAAAGTTTGGTCTTTTTTTCATAAAAATTTTGTCTGGAGTAAAATCTCAGGTGAGTATCTTGAGTATTTGTAAACTGATGCAGGAGTAAAATGTCAGTTGAGTATCTCGACCATTTGTAAACTGATGCAGGAGTAAAATCTCAGCTGAGTATCTCGACTATTTGTAAACTGATGCAGGAGTAAATTCTCAGCTGAGTATCTCAACTATATGTAAACTGATGCAGGATTACGAACTGTTTGTAACCTAATATAAATTTGCTGGATTAATCCACATTTTGAAACAACGTAGTTGTTTCATGGCTTGACATGTGATAACAACTTAAACTTTTGGGGTTCTTTTTAACAATCTAGCAGCGCGATAAAATTACAAGCTAATTACAAACTCAAGACAAAAAGTTTAATGCATGCAGGGTCTGATTTTTATATTAGACATCATTTGCATAAATTTACATTTTTATATAAAAGAAAAAAAAGAGTGCGACAGGCGATTAGTCATGTCTGCAGCGTGTGCATAATAAATTTATGCTTATTATATCCCTACAAAAATGAAAATTTTGTCATTACATTCTTTTAAATTGCTGCTCAGAATTTATCTTATCAAGTTTAGCTTTTTCTAAAGAAGGAATTTTTAGTGTCAAGGTAGGTACCGCTGTTTTTGAAATCTACCCTCAGTGTCGGATTTAGACAAAGCGAGGCCCTAAGCTACGGGAAGCTATAGAGGCCATATTTGGTATAAAATAAATTAGAAAGGGCCCCTTCAACTGAGTTTTGAATTTGGGGCCCTAAGCTGTAGCTTGTTTAGCTTATGCCTAAATCCGATACTGGCTACCTTCATGGTATTGTCCAAGAGAACGAACACAACATATCATTAAACAAAAGAAAACTACAGTTCCTTCTGCATATTAGATATCCTAGGGACAAATCTCAAAAAGCCATGGACTTAATACGATTGGGGAAAAGACCAGAAGGTCTAATTCTGGTCATACGGGACGGAGGTTAAAATTAAATAAGAACATTTACCAGTTGTGAACGGATAAGCTTGTAGATCTGTCCTGCATATTCATGATCCGATACACGATTAGAGTCTCGTAGCATTTAGCATTTGTATTTGAGCTATTATGACAACCTTTTCAAAAAGCCTTTATTCTGAGACAAATGAAAACTCGCTCTTGGACAAACAGAATTGATACTAACCAACTAATCTATACCCTACCGCATGTTTACAGCCAATCTAACCTCCAACCCATCCGATATCACACGTATCTATACCGCATGTATACTACCAATCTAACCTCCAACCCATCCGATACCACACATATACTACCCAACTAATCTCTAGCCCATACCATACCGCATGTATACTTCCTAACTAATCTCTAGCCCATCCAATACCGCATTTTTACTACCAATCTAGCCTCCAACCCATCCGATACCACACGTATCAATACCGCATGCATACTACCAATCTAACCTACAACCCAACCAATACCACACGTATCAATACCGCATGTATACTACCAATCTAACCTCCAACCCAACCAATACCACACGTATCAATACCGCATCAAACTAATCTCTAACCCATCATATGCCGCATGTATACAACCAAACAAATCTCTAACCCATCCAAAACCGCTTGGATACTACCAAACTAATATCTAACCCATCCTATACCGCTTGGATACTACCAGACTAATCTCTAGCCCATCCAAAACCGCATGTATACTACCAAACTAATCTCTAACCCATCCAAAACCGCATGTATACTACCCAACTAATCTCAAACCCATCCAAAACCGCTTGGATACTACCAAACTGCTAAACGCTACATACTTTGATTACTGCCATGATTACTGACCACAAGCATAACAAAAATTTCTATGCCTTTTCAAAATGTCATTAAAAAAACTTCGCACATTTCGCAGAATAAATTCAGTGAAATCACGGTTACCAGACGCCATATTTATCCGGTTATCGTGTGAACACTCTATTATCACAGAACTTAGACATTTACTTATTGCAAAACTACATCGAAACATCTTAGAAAAGAACAGATTTTATCGTCTTTTCAGAACAAAATCCCTTGCAAAACCTATAATAAGACAGCCTCTCGATATCCAAAACTGAAAGGAACAAGATTGTTCATAAAATGTTGACAAAATGTTCTTCACTGTTGGTGACCATGTTTCATTAAACTCGTAGATAAAGCAGTCAAATCACGGTACCTATAACTTTTGATGTGTGTGTGTGTGTGTGTGTGTGTGTGTGTGTGTGTGTGTGTGTGTTGCAGAGATGGCTGAAAATCTAATGCATTATGGCAATATCTTATTCTACGTACGTAAGACGTGCGTAAACTCGATCTGCTCCTCTTGCACTGTTCATGTCACAGAATTCGAGCCAAGATAATTATATATGGGAAACATCTTTTAGTACTTTCATTCAAACTTTTAAAGGAGAGACATAGGTTGGAAATGAGGTAACGAGGAGTGGGCGGGATGATTAAGTCACTAAATGCAATACGAAATTATTTAGACATAGCACTTAGAATATAATTCAATAATATCCTGATTGATAACAGTTAAGTAATAAATACTTTATTAACTTTATTTACAGCTGATCTGTTAGTAAATCCGACTAAAAGATTATGCAATCAATCTAGTATATCCTGCTCCCCCTTCCGCCTCCAATGGACTAGGCCTCCAAAGAAAAGATGGACGTGGCTAAACGTCGAATATTATTTGACTGATGAACAGGCAACATGATAGCATTTCACTGTTCATGAACTTTATATTTTTTCTTCGATTAAATGTTATTATAAATTTTTATGCCAGGGATATGCACAATTCAAATTAAGTTTCGTCCCTCAAAATGACAAATACGTTTTCCTTAATATCTTCTAATAATTAACGAAATAATTGATGAAAAATGGTTGGGGAAAACTGATAGAATACAATGGAATATAACGTATCAGTCAGCCTCATGTATGTATGTATGTATGTATGTATGTATGTATGTATGTATGTATGTATGTATGTATGTATGTATGTATGTATGTATGTATGTATGTATGTATGTATGTATGTATGTATGTATGTATGTATGCATGCATGCATGTATGTGGTTTATTACCCTGCTGACACAACCATGGCTATACAGTGCCGAATAAAAGTAAAACTCAAAATATTTAATATTAAAATTTGCAACAACAAAAATATTGTACTAAGATAATTCACACTGTCCACGACTTTCTTTTGGTCATTCATCAAATTGATTTTTAACCGAGTTCATATCAAAAGATTCTTTTTAATAGAATGGAGGTCGATACGCTCGACAAGAATGCTTTTCATTTTCTGTGGAAACTGGCACGGCATGAACTCTGGTCGAGGTTCACCCTCTATGAGGTCTGCATGGAGCTAGTATATCATTGGATACACTCGATTGTTGTTCTCTTCTTGGCGGGGGCTTAGTGCTGTGGGAACGGCGTTCCCTTACTTATTTTGCGCGTTCTCTTACCTTTTTCGTGATCGCATGTGTCTGCCCGCGTCTAAATGACATTCGCTTCCTCGCTTCTTTATTGCGTTCTCTCACAACTATATTTAGCATTACACAATGCGGGATAACCCATTTTACGTTAAGCTCGAAAACAACAACAAAGCAACTTGTTTTACTAGACCAACAAGTTGGGCTGCTGCTGTCAGATATAAAAAAAAGCAGAGACCTACTTGTTGGTCTACTTGTTTTACATGATGGATGCCACTATTTAATGATGAATCTGCTGTACCGAGGCTTTACCATTTATCATATATTTGAAAGCTTCAATTCTGGAACGGGCTAGTGTAGGTCAAGTTTGCAACATGTACGATTTATGTAATATCCTGAAGTCACTGCACGATAACTTCCATTTGTAAATTGTAGGGCAACTCTGGCTATTTATCTGCTCTTTCATAGCATGTTGAACTATACCTCCAGTGTGGCTCTGGAGATGTTTGCTACATAAAGATCTCTACAAATGATTGTAACGCAAAAACAAAAAATACTTACAGAAATCTGGTAAAATAGCGAATTGGATGACACGGTTTGGTGGCTTAATTTTTAAAAAGCAACTTTCGATGATACAAATGCTCAACAGTCATATCTTTTGTTTGTGCTCTTGACTGGCCACATCAAAATCGTAAGGGTAATTTAGACGGTCGCGTTTGAAGACAACTTGCAAATCATCAGTTTTACCACTAGTACGTATTGCTACCGCTAAAGTTCCTCATAAATGTTTGTAGGTATTGTTGTTGTTGTTGGGCTTAACGCCATTTTTCAGCACACGATAGGCGGCCAGTATTAATGGTGGAGGAAGAAACCGGGAAATGCCCGGAAAGAACCACCGACCCACGAGAAGCTACTGGCAAGCTTTCTCATATCCGCATTCGCCGACTCGAACCTACGCAAAGGTGATATGGCAGTGATCCGTAACGAACAGCACTTTAGACCACTCGGCCGCTCGGGGCCCCGTTTGTAGGTATTGCTTATACGCGTATAGTCCTGGTGGAGATTACGATCTGGATGATGCAATGTTCTGGCAGACCAAATAACACCGCAATCCGATCTATCGATCTGATTCTCAGTCAGTGTAAAGCCACGCGAATGTCTAGACAAAGGGGACCACCAGGTAACCAGACGGAGCGGTAACTTTGTGTGGTACTTGTTCGTACAAATCTGCGTACATAATTAAGACAAACCAGATTTTTGGAGGAACAAGAAAAATGGGGGAGGGAGCAAGGGTGAATCTTGTATTATCGGGGTGGGTAAGGTAGAGGTGTGTGAATGGTGCTAAGTTCATCTGCTTCATGGTAACACTTTTAACTATACAGATTTTGGCTTTCTATTTCGAGTCAACAAAATACGATTAATCTTTGAGCCAAAATCTGTTTAAATTCAAAGAAAAAAATCTATACTTGCCTTTTCAAAACTTCCGTATTATGTGCCTATTAATATAGCTATTGCATTGTTAATTCATTTAATGTATTCGAACAGTATGTCAACGCTGTTTACGTCATTGCTATAAACATTACGTATTTTCATTCGTTGAAATATCCTGTAATGTAAGATGAATCATGGTTTCAATTTTCTACCTGCAAATTATTTAAAAGTTTAATCTTGAATATTACATTCAACCATCAGTCATAACAGCTGTCAGTTGTCAGAATGCCGGATTCATGATGGAAGCGGGCGCGATTTCGATTCTACCACTTAATTAGCTGAGTTGTAAAGTACTATGTCACTTTACTCCAAATGACAAGGCACACAAATACTCTGTGTTGATGTGCCATAAAACAAAAACAAAAGAAAAGAAAAAAATAAGTCCATGAGGTTTGCTTAAAAATATACAACCACTGACGTATATCTCTGCAGTATTATTCGAATCACAATACTTTTTCGCAAATATTCACATTTAAAATCAATATTCGAATACTTGTTTGTTAACCAGTTGTGGCAAAGCACTAGGCAAATTCGACAGAAGACCAAAGTTGAACATTGATCATCGCGGCGCCCGTTAGCAGTATTTTGTACAATAGGCAAACCAAACAAAATGTATGCTATCCAAAACTGGACTAGTTTAGAACGGAACGTCAAAATTGCTAAATTACGTAAGCGTCTAAGCTAACAAGTTCGGTATGCATTAATAATATAATCAAATTTCATACAGCATTTTCTTGATATAACTGCTATAAATAAAATAAAAGGCGTGATTTTGGAAACTAAACTTTAAAACCAATCGAGCCATCTACTAATTCCATAAACTGTTGTCACGTTTTTATACTTCAGTCAAGTTACATCGGGATTAGACTAGTTCGACTTTAATAATAAATATAAGACTGAGGTTTGAATTTGCATCAACTGATCAAGAGACCTCTCCAATGGCCAAGTGGTTAAAGTGTCCGCCTCGGATGCGGGAGGTCGTGGGTTTGTTCCTCGACCTAGTCATATGAGTCTTTTTTAAAATAATGGTATTTAGAGCTTCCTCTCCTGGCGCTCAGCATTAAGAGGTTAGTGTTAGGACTGGTCGGCCTGGTGTTAGGATAATGTAATTGGGTGGGACATCATGTTACATGTCTGTGACAGGAAGCCTCAGTGCTAGACAACACTATCAGGTGCCACTCTTCAGACATCGTAGCGATATGACTGAAAAATTGTTAAACCACGATATCCCACCCCCTGACACACACACACATACACACTGATCAATAGAGTCAATGCCCTGTTTGTCAATGCCCTGTTTTACCTTTGTTCCGTCTTCAAAAGCCCACCCACCCCCATCCAATGCAGTTTAATTGGATTTAAATGATCGAGTTCAGATATTTTTTTTATGCGTAGGAAAGGATCTGTAGATATCAAAGTAGACAACACAATTAAATATAAAAGCTTTGTACATTATTTCAAATTCTAACCAAACGCATTGAACCAGTGTAAATAGAAAAAGCTTTATTCCTTTTAGCTCTAACCTATCTAACTACATACCAGGGGCTCCCATATAATTATTTTTTATGCTGGGGAGGGGGGAGAAGGTAGCAAACATGTAGTTGTCAGCTATAAAGTTTTAAGAATGTAAGCCAAAACAGTTTCAGAGGTGAAATCGGAGGGGGGGGGACGCCCATAATGCATACCTACATAACACGAGTATTATACACTCTTATTTCTTTCAAATTTGCCCTCCATCCCTTTCCTCTTTTCAATGCAATTTGAAGTTTTAAGTGTGTCGATGTACGCAAAGATACACTAGTAAGAATAAATTGAAACATCTTGATACAATAGTTTAAAATAGTATATCTTTGCACCATTTTGATACATTGTTTTAGAAATGTATGTCTTCACTCCCTTTTGATCCGCTGTTTTAGACAAGTGCGTCTCTGCAATCCTTGGATGACACCTATGAATCCTTTAACAGTGTTTAAAAAAAAAATATGTCTGTATAACGCTTAGGTGAATGTTAAGCCTGATGTGCCTTCGTGCGTCTTGTAAAAGGCGATTAATGAAAGTAACCGTTTTTTGAGGTGGGATGCGTACCGTGATGGTGTTTCGACCAGAAAGGACTTGAACGCCTGAAAAACTTGGCAGTTTACGCAGAAAAATGTTGACGTTGTATTCCATGACTTTGACCATCTTTTTATCATTCTATTGGTTTGTTTGCCTTGTGACGGGATAATAAATTTTAAAATATCTTTACCTTTAATTTTTTTTTGTTTGTTTTGTCATGGTAGAACACACCCTACGGTAGCCTAATGGTTAGATCGTCCATCTCGGCGGCCGAGTCATACGGACGGAATAAAAATGGTTCAAAAAGCTGCTTGGTTCGGCGCACAGAATCAAGAGGGTAGTGTTATGACTGGCCGGTCCAGCATCATGACAATCTGACTGGGTGGGACATGATGTCTGCGGCATGATGTCCAGTACTAGACATCTCTATAAAATGTAACATTGCAGACGTGATCTGCCTGAAAGATTGTTAAAGCAACGCTCAAAATCCAAATCACACAGACGCACACACACACACTTCAAAAGGACGGTAGAAAACTAGTTTTGGTTGAAGTATCTGAACTATATATATATATATATATATATATATATATATATATATATATATATATATATATATATGTATGTATGTATGTATGTATGTATGTATGTATGTATGTATGTATGTATGTATGTATGTATGTATGTATGTATGTATGTATGTATGTATGTATGTATGTATGTATGTGTGCGTGCATGTGTTTCTTTACAATACGTGCCTTCCTTTGTATAATATGATATGTTATATCATCATTATGTTGTACATGTTATAGTATCCAGTTTAAGTTAAAAAGAAAATGATTTATCGCTGAGCTAAATTTAGTCTTCTCGTCTCAGCTAGCATAATTGTGCTCAAGCTAAATTACTTTTTTTTTGCATGAGCGTTGGAATTTATTAGCAAAAGATTTGGTATATTTATGCATATTCATTATTACATTTTGCATATGCGCTAGTACATTTATACACACGCGTTGGTATATTTATGCATAACGTCGTCATATTTATGTGTATGCGTTCGTTTATTTATGCACCACTGTAGATATATTTGTTATATGCGTTATTATAATTTATGTATTTAAAAGCGTTTGCATAGTTTTGCATATGCGTTTGTACATTTATGAATAATCTAAAAATATGCTTCATTAAGCTAACGTATACATCAATACATAATTTTATTGCGGTAAAATTTAATGCTGGTAAGCTTAGCGGTATTTGCATAGGCGATATTGTATTTATGCTTCATGATAAGTAAGCATAAAACAGACACGCACCCTTTTCACGCACCTGCTTGCTTTTTTGTTTTTTTTAACGTTAGTTTCAGCTCTACGGTTTTCGATGGATATTAATTCATGTACATAACAGCCAATTTGCAATCTCTCTCTCTCCCTCTCTTATATATATATATATATATATATATATATATATATATATATATATATATATATATATATATATATATATATATATATATATATATATATATATATATATATATATATATATCAATGACATCGACTAGATATCCCACTTTCTGTCGCCAAAGAAAATCGGTAATGGATGTATTACGGCTTTCGTGACCGACTTAGCCACATCCCGACAGCATTTGACCGAAAACGATGCTGGAAAGTTGAGGGCAAAAGGTACCAAAAATCAAGAATAATATGCAAATTTTAAAATATCTTTATAGTGCTGTAAATACGAATGTTTCGATATTATTTCAACCCATTCGAGAATTAGAAATGTGGGGGAAGAGTCAATAAATGTTGGTAATAATATATTTTATTTACATGTGGAGTCTGTGTTTAAAATTCTGACATTCATGGTCTGAACCTAATGCCAGGTTACGAGAAGATGTCACATTGTGCATAAGTATGGAAATATTGTACGTTGCCAGCTCGCACAGTGCGAGATGAATTGGCCCAATAATAATGTTAACCGACAAATGATTTCGTCCTAGCCAAACCCTTCCCACCCCCGGAAAAAAATCATACATCCCCAATCCCCCCCCCCACAAGCAGATACTGACTTTCCGCAAACACGTAGACATGTGCTTGTAGGTAGGTAGGTAGGTAGGTAGGTAGGTATGTATGTAGGTAGGTATGTATGTATGTATGTATGTATGTATGTATGTATGTATGTATGTATGTATGTATGTATGTATGTATGTATGTATGTATGTATGTATGTATGTATGTATGTATGTATACGAGATTATAGATACTCTCATCTGTAACTAATTCGTAACGCACAAATACAAATAATCCAACTTACCTTTTTCCCTTTGTCAAGTTCGGCTGTTGGCAAGGTCCTGAACGTGAAAAGCTTACGGCCAGAATTCCTACCGGGGTGTTTTGAATATTTATTCGGAAGTAGTCCTTACCGGTACGTAACTCCAAAACTTATGCGGTAACATAAACGTAGTAGGATCCCAGACAAAACCAAATACCTTTGTGTTTGATCGCTAACACGCTTGAATGACACTTCGTGATTGCCGGCGGCCCGGAACACTTCACCTGGACCATAGTATAGGAAGACCGTCCTAAAGCCCAATCTAGGAGTTAGTTTTGCTGCCTGGGATTAACCTAGAGCTAACCGGTCTCTTTTGTTTTTGTAACTTTTAACGGTTCAACTTCCGGAGAATTCTGGCGTTTTCCTTAGGATCATACTATAAAAGCAGGGAACAAAAACTTGAAAAGACTCAAGTCGTTAAGATAAGTCTTTTATAAAATTAAAAGGAACCGACCATTTAATCATGGATGAAGATGAATTTCTGGTAAACCAGAATTAATCTCTTTATTTCCCCACATAGTATTTTCTTTAAAATGAATATGATGTAGAAATTGTTATTTCTTCCCCAACAAATCATGCAAGCTATTTGTTTACGAGAAATTATTTTCCAGTAGTCATGGACTAACCCCTCCCAGCTAAAATAAAATGGCTACTGATTCAAGGTAAATAGGAAAGAGCGTTACATAATTTTTATTATTAATATCTGGAAGGAATAACGCATTTTGGCCTTTCAGACTTCCTAAATATGCACAGTGTGTAACACGAGTATTGGACACTGTGTAGATGATTAATATACAATTTGTTCTTTTCTAAATAAGGGACCAACTACTTGTATTGGATTTTGAAATTATTTGTCTTCTTTTACATCCATTAATTGTTTATAAGCAAATATAATGGATGTAGTAGGTTTTTAATTAAAAGTCAGATCAAGATATTTTTAGGTATACGACCAGCCCTCCGCTCCAGAAAATCAAATGGACATCCATTAAAGTGGTCGGATGTAGATTAACATCAAAAGCATTAAGGGAAAACGACGTCTGTAGCCCTTAGGTGACAGGTTGTTGCAGTGTGGGTGCCTTTTGACGGCGCTTTCAATTCATAATTGGCTGTTTCCTGCGGAGCAAAGGAACACTAAATGATTTTTCCAACTATTTAATGCCGACAAATGGACGCTAAGTGCAGTAGCCAAGGATATACCGAGGTACCTGACCTTGGCTAGGTGGGTGTCAAACGCGTGATCGCGGGTTATGGTATGATGAGCAAAATGGGGAGCTAAGTATGCCGTCATAAAAAAACACTTCGGTAGCCATCGCTGGCTAGCTTGAACGGGTATCGACCTCGTGAACCTTGGAATACCATTCTCACGCTCTACAGATATGTATTATATTGAAAACCAATTTATATATCTCTACTCATTATATCTTCTTCATATGAAGATATAATAGTTTGCTAATAGCAATACGAAACGAAACGTTATCTCTACATTCTGATGAATACATATATACGTATTAATTACTATAATTAATTAATGACAAAACCAATGCAAGTTAACTGATATCGGTTTGCTTCCATTGTGTCGTTAACCTTGAATATTATCTTTAAAGTATAAAAATCGGTAAATTAAATAAACTATTCATTTACAATTGAGAGCCCCAGAGAGGACATAAGGTAACAAATTATTATTTCGTTCCCTCAATTCGTTTTCTTCAAACAATTTGTTCCCGGATCCCGTAAGTTTACAATATTTTGATATAAATATATTTTACTTGTTTGACGTCCATATTAAATTTCAATTAGGTTTTGCAAACAATGATGATTACAAATTTTCGATACAACTACAAAAAAAAAAAATCGTTTGCCTAACAACTTTTACCAGATCTTCCCTTTAAAATTGACAAGCATACAACACCAATGCACTTTCACACACACACACACACACACACACACACACACACACACACACACACACACACACACACACACACACACACACACACACACACATACATACATACATACATACACACATACATACATACATACATACATACATACATACATACATACATACATACATACATACATACATACATACATACATACATACATACATACATACATACATACATACATACATACATATATATATATATATATATATATATATATATATATATATATATATATATATATATATATATACACGCACACATGACATTGGATAATGCGAACCAGTCTTGAAATGGGCGAATATTAAGTAGATTATATATGGGTTTGGCTTGTCCTGACTGGTTGATAACAAAAAGTAAAATGTCGATAAAAATGTTTAAAGCTTATCCTATTTATAACTGAAACAAGAGGTGACGTCTAATAAAAAATTAAATAATTACAGTTTTAAAAAATCTCTGGTGGAAACAAAGGTAAGAAACTTTCAGCTTTATATGGAAATGATCGAACAGAGAGAGAGAGAGAGAGAGAGAGAGAGAGAGAGAGAGAGAGAGAGAGAGAGAGAGAGAGAGAGAGAGAGAGAGAGAGAGAGAGAGAGAATAATACAGTACGGATTTAAATGAACAAGAACTGTCTGACGGAGCACTATCCAAACCCTCAGACATAACAGTATTCAAGTTTTGATGTTACTCGAAATATTAGGTCAGTGCCCCCTTATAAAAGACGAAGCAGATACATATTTTTCTCAATTTAAGAGACAATGCTGATTACGACATGGTTAAGGAATATATATTGAAGGATTATGCGATGGTAACTGAGAATATATCGAGAAAGAAATTTTAACAAGAAACTGGACGAATCTTTGTCAAGTTTGCAAGAGAAAACCCCCATATATTTGATAGGTGCTGCTCAGACACGAAGGTTAAACATGCCTACAATGAACTCAGTTCATGTTATTTGAATAATTCAACAATAACATCCATAGTTATGCCAAGACCTATCTTGAGAACAATGTTGAAATTTTGTTAAATGCTGCTCACACTACCAATAATTATTCCTCGACTCTTGAGATTAGTCCATATGAATTTCAATCTGATAAATCACATAAAAATCAAACATCTGATAAAATCAATCAAAAATACGTAATCTCTTCCGAATTGTGTACTTGATGCAAAAGAACAAGGGTAAGTCATTTCTGATTGCTGCAGTTTGAAAATTAAGCAAAATGATGAAGACAGAATTTTTCCAAATGATCTTATTTCAACTAGTTAAAATTAACAGTTTTCTATCGAAAGCAAATCACTGGTTGGGACAATCAAATACACTCTCACTCTGTTAAGAATAATTGTAAACCATTCACGTCTAAATGTTCTATATCACTTATTGTGGATTCTGCCAAGCTTGTCCATTTTAAAATATAAAGGGACACTGATGCTTATCAGATTCTTTTGTTTTTAGGTACTTTACCTTTGTCTTAAAAGTCTTCTTCTAGTGGAAGTTTCTTATTCAGAGAGTATAGTGCGGATTTGTTAATGTTCCTCTCCGTTGTGTCAGTTTAACATTGAATTTAAACCTAGGACCCGCTTCTGTCCGCTCAATGACTTCTTTTATCTCCTGAAGGTATTCATTTATTGCTTGGCAATAACCTAGCTGGAGAGAAGTCTTGGTTAATCCAATAGTAGCTGTTGGGATCAAAAGGTTGATCAATTAAGCGAACTTCTTACTTTGTATTCTGCTTGTGTGTTTATCTTCGCTATGGCAAAAAGAGCTATCGTAAATGATGTTGATTAGGAAATTATTCCCTTATCTGACACATATGTTGGTCAGTCGTTTGATGATGTCATTTCTGCTCCTTGTGTTGATCAATCAATCTCCTTTTTACTACTTATTCTGACTGTTCTGACTATTCTAATGAGGGTGACAACAGGTGATTACCCATTGTCGATTAGGAATAGGATCCATTGACCTCTTGTTTATTTGTGGGAGCTATAAGCAAATCTGAAGACGTACAAGTCTCAGTTGGTTATTGTGAAAAAATGAGTTCCTTATGAGAAAATGGAGATCATCTGATATGCCCGCTGGTGACGAGTGGTCCGTGAGCTTTGAAATTGTCGTTTCTAGGTTTTATTATAGTTTTGCTCATGAAATGCACTTGGTTGATCATTAAGGAGTCAGAATTATCGTATATTTTTTAAATCGTTTTATTTGCCGAAAATTAAAGGTATGTTTTCTAAATACAGCAGATCTTTTCACACTTGTCAGATAGTAGGAAAACACAACCAGAAGGTAACTAAAACTAATCTGTAACCTCTTCTTGCATTTGACGAAGCATTTAGTAAAATATTTGTACACAGTGTTAGTCGCTTACCTAAGACCACTTCAGCTAAACTCGTACTCTTTGACCGTAATGTGCGAGTCCACATAGCCAATTCCATTGTGAAGTATTAAAACTAAAAATACAGTTATAGTGTGATGGTCAATTTTTATGCATGATACTGCTGTCACATATCTTCGGATTCTGTAGTCATAGTAGAAACGTTATCTTCCGAGCCAAACATACGATTGCACTGGTTATAAAAGCTACCAACTACTTTGCAAAGGTGGGTTAGTGCTGGAAAAGTAACACTAAAATAACACTGGCATAATAGATGCTAACGGTATTTCTATCAGTAACAGAAGAAGCGTTGTTATCGTTCATAGACAATGGTGGTAAATCAAAGTTGTGGCTGACAATGACAATAGACACATCCCTATGCACTATACACAGGAGGAACATTTTCATGGCAGATCTCATCATAACAATGCATTTCAGCACCATGACATATTTTCTTTTCATTTCAGCATGCCACCAGGTATAACGATCAGACAGAAAAACCCAATGGTGTTTGCTAGATTAGCAGTGTATGAGATTTCGCTAAGGAACAATGGACATCAAAAACGATCTGAGACATAACACTAAATTTGGACCAAAACAACGTTGCACGGGCGTATCGTATTTGGATGAGATTCATGGGGAGTGATCAGATTTTTGACTCTGGCCTGAGGATATCTCAGCCTAATTTTTCGATGTTGTATCCAATCAATTATTTCTCACTGGAACATCTGGATTCATTCAAATAATCAGTCTTTGACGTACACGTGCGAACTCTGTTGGTCCTGCGCCTGTTGGTGGTTAGACAAAACAATTTCGCTTGAAGGCGTTGGTGGATGAATGAGAGACATTGATGCACTAATGGAAAACATGTAATTAAATCATTCGTGATGTTATATCATATCATCACTTCAATGCTACTCTGACACCGGTTCAGATTGTATCAAAGAAGAATTCTAGAGCAAAAATATATCTGAAATCAACGGCATTGCAAAGCCCAAATAAATTATCGTTGACTGAACATTAACTTAAACAATGCAATGACTGCAAGAAATGCAAAATTGGTGATCGACTTGACCATTCCGCGAATGCGATCAGTGTTACATCAAAGACTGGTGGTATATCTCCACTTTTAGCTGTGATACCAGAGATGATTAACGCTGAAGCTCCAGCTGTTGAAAAGTAGCTGCACTCGGTGCCTTTGGAACAGCTTCCTGCATGGCACTGAAAATGTAAGAAGACCTGTAGTATGCCGATATGGATTAAAGACCTAAAAAAAACACTAAAGCGACAGGGTCAATTACCAGGAACAAAGTAAAGTCATGGTATGCGACTGACAGGAAGATTTCGCTAAAACTTCGTATATCCCGCTTTGATTTAATTGATGCTGCTTGGTGATTAGATATAAAATCTTCAGAGGTGTTTTCAAGCATGATCAGTTGCCAGAAAAACCCAAACCGCGCTGAAAAT
Source organism: Potamilus streckersoni (assembly GCA_016746295.1). Taxonomy (NCBI): domain Eukaryota; kingdom Metazoa; phylum Mollusca; class Bivalvia; order Unionida; family Unionidae; genus Potamilus; species Potamilus streckersoni. The sequence continues at coordinate 1,415,705 of JAEAOA010000720.1, forward strand.
GTTATTATTAATCTCGAAGGCAGTTCTGTTTTGGTACTCACTGGGTTGCATACGTGGTTTATCCATGTGGTGTTGTTTATTTTGATTCATATGGTTTGGTATTACAGAGAGAATTTTTAAAATATATTAAATGATTTTCCAAGGACAGCTCCGCCGCTGCAGTCTGGAATTTAACATTACCAACACATAAGCGGATCTACCTATATATGACCCAGATGTACTTGCTGTACTTACCGCTGTGTCAAGGTCATCAGCGGCCCTACTTAACGCCATGCACGAATACAACACCTTTCGTTCTAATCAGGTTAATAATTTGCCATGGTAGATATTTACGGAAGATCTGCTAAAGCAAGACTCAGGGCAGGATTCATTTGTCAACATATGCAACACTATATATACTTATTGATTTAATGAACCTCACCGGGGTTGACAAGGATGATTTTGTTGCTTTTCAGGATCGAAATGGAAGGTTAAAGACCAGCAATATTAGGTGGATTGATATTGTCCAGAGAGTTTTAGGCGTGACCACCAATATTATCCTGGTATTTACTGATGGCGGAAGAATCAGAAATTAAAGCGTATGAATAGCGATGATCATCAAAAACATCAGTAAACATATTGCTAAAACCGGTAATAAAATGACTAGTTATCTCAACATGAAAGGAAATATAAAAGAAATGTTTGAGGGAACCAGCGTCTGACGATGACACCACAATGACGTCGCGTTACGCAACGAGTTTCGTAAATGTGTCGCTAAAATCGGCATTACAATGAACGGAAATACAATTGTTCTAAGATAACCAGGATCTGACAATGACGCTGCAACATAGGAATACGTGGACGATACAGATGCATCGATCAATACCGCCTTATCTATGAACTAATACCTTTGCGATCTGAGTATGATGCTTATGACAGGTCGTTTATAAATCTTAGAAGAAACTTTGGAAGACTTGACAGATTCGCTAATGATTTCCTTGGAGTTCCAAATGTCGTCGATATTAAGCTCGCTAAAATTTGCACGCTGCTCGTGACATCGCTGAAACAATCAAAAATATTATTGTTGGTGTAATTCATTAGGGCCCGTTCATAAAAGCGTTATAAAAATGACTGCATGCAAAATAACACCACAGGTACAGATTATCCCTAACAAAACCCCGCCGACGACCACAATGATATCATCGACGTCAACGCAGCTGAAATAAGAGATAAGTTTTTCAACTTCGATAAAGCACTTAATGGTCGGTCACTTGAGATCACACTGGTACAATTACAACTTTATTATAGATGGCCAAATAGCAGATAAATCAAGGAAAGAAGAATTGATACGCTAATACACCATTTGGTGGATTATCCGTGGACAATTCACTGGTAATCTTGTATAAACCCAATTTAGAAGTGGGCCAGCCAGTTCCAGTATGGGAGGATGTTGAAATTCAATCAGGATCATAAAAAATCGAACAAATCAATTATGAACTTCAGCGTAGAATCATATATATATATATATATATATATATATATATATATATATATATATATATATATATATATATATATATATATATATATATATATATATATATATATATATATATAAAAATATATATATATATATATATGTTATATATATATATATATATATATATATATATATATATATATATATATATATATATATATATATATATATAACAGGATAAGAATACAAAGTCTTAGTCAAAGTACATGAGCCAACACTACGTGACACCATCGAAATATCAACGCCGTATTACTCTGTTAACATATATAGGTCGTCGATCAGAACCGTGTTTAGATGGCTGCCAGTAGTATTAGTTATTCCTAAACAACGGCCAGAATCACAAAGATCTGATTTTTTTGTCGGAAAAAGTAATGCTTGAAAATCTTGGAGATTATTAAAAGAAACCAGCAATGGATCATACGAACATTATAAACTGTTATGGGTTTTTACTTCTTCAAATAGTTTAATCAAATGTTTATATTGCGCGATTTTTTCCTGGGCAGTGTTAGATCAGTTAAATCCTGGAGATGATAAATAAGTTGGTTAACCAGTCGAATTGTCTTTGAGGGATTTTGATATATTTAAAAAGAAAGGTGACCGGAATTTTAATCAATTTTCAAAATATAATGATGCCCTGATACAATATCTTAGTATATATATATATATATATATATATATATATATATATATATATATATATATATATATATATATATATATATATATATATATATATATATATATATATGTTTTAAGATCACATAGTTATAATTGTGTAGAAGGAAGAATCTTTTCGCTAATACATTATAATTATTTTAATGTCACAGAAGACAAGCTGTCTAAGTTAGGATATCGATGACATAACGAGTATTTTCCGAAGATAGATGTGATATGGGGAAAAAAACAGAGGCCTAGATTACGAACAAAAATTCTAGAAGTTCAGAATATTGTTCATGTAGTTATTCCGAAAGAACTAAAGTCAACAGGATATGCACTGATCAATTACATTATTTTTGTATACCCACCTCCAAGACAAATCTTGGGGTACTTGATGTGGTGGGTTGGCGAATAATCAATGCTCATTACATATTCTTTCTGACTTTGAGCCTCGGCGGGCCCCCATATATAATATTGTTTTTCAATAAATTCTTTCACAAATATTGTCTCTCACCTGGATTAGAATTGAACGAACTTTCCAAGTAAACGCCTTAATCGTATAACTAATCGTATTACAATCGCTACTTTCAAAGAATTTACTGTTGGAAGATATATATATATATATATATATATATATATATATATATATATATATATATATATATATATATATATATATATATATATATATATATATATATATATATTTTAAAAGATAGCATTGTAACAAACATAATATATACAATTTTGTTATAATTCTATAACATAACACAATTTGTGACTGTTATAATTATAATTCTGTTACCGTAACAGAGAATTTTTAATTTTGGCAGTAAAATTGCACCTGTGAGTCATGAGATCAGCTATAAGCATGCCAGCCATTTATCATATACAGACAGACATTTATAATTCATCATAGTGTAACATTAACACATAGAGAATTTATAATTTCTCAAAGATAGACAGAGCAACAGACATAAGTTATATTTCCGCGCACAGATTTTCTCATTGAGAGAATTTTTAATTCTCTTAGCATTCGGACACCTGAGTGAATAGAAGTAGACGATCTTTGTTATCCGTACAGACATGTAACAGTCCGTTTTAATGCGTGCTCAACTCTAAAACTGCTATAAGCCTGCTTAACTAATAACGTCGATTTAAATAAAACAGGTTGTCTCTGAATATCGGGTTAGGGTATTATACATGTAGAAAGGCATATACACATGTAAATGAGGTTGTTGTGTCATTGACACACAGATTCTATGTTAATAACTGAATGCGAAGCATATCAGAGAAAGTCGTTTTTTTATGTTAAAAACGGTACATTACTTACTTTCAGTAAGAATCAACCGATTATTTTATAGAGAACATTTCGATATCGTGTTGCTGGATCGTGTAAACTGATTGTAGTAAATCCATGTTGAGTTTTTGAACAAGCGAAAAATGTTTATAAACTTATTTATGTCCATGTCTTTGGGACACCAGGTCTGATGAATATTTCGCAATGTATTTGCTTCAACACCGTTAGTAATAGTCAAACTATTATAGTTATCTCTGATCTCTTTTCGGATCTGAGTGTATCTCTGTAAAGTAGGTAACATCTGTGTGTTTATGCCTGCATCGTGAAATTATTCTGGCTAGGTTTGTTTGTCAAGCATAACATCGTCGTATACCACTTGATTGCCATCATCCTCGTTAAGATCCTCGATGGATGATACATCATCGATGTCAAATTCAATAACATTTTTATCATCAACATCATCTTTCGAATTTTCATTAAATTCCTTAAGAATATTATAGTATCGTTGGTCACCTACTGATGGTGCCACTGAATAAAGTTTATCCCATTTGAGCCACCTTATTATCAATTTTTGGCAAATATGAATATTACTAGACCCAATCGGACCAATGATAAAGGCTGGAATAGAATTTGGTAACACTCGATCATACTTGTCGCACTTGCACGCTTATTGCTGGAAATCAATTACGTTTATATTGTACGAATATGGCATTATTTATAATCGTGAGTTTATATTGCGTTCCATGCAAGACGGGCACAGATACAACTGAGTTAAAAACCACAACGACAAAAAAATAACAGGGAGCACTTACTGGTAATTATGTAAAATGCGGTATACAAAAATATAGGTTTGTAACTCGTGACACGCTGAATGGAAGTGATATGGCTGAGACCCGTGGAAAATTACTAGAAACACCATGGGTTAAGTACCCCGGGGAAAACGTCTTCCCAGATATATTTGTTGTGGTGCTGGAATCCGACTTAATATTAGACCTGACGAAACAATCAACCAAATACAGATGAAATTCTAGTAAATGCGATTGATCAACCGTGCCATACTCATGATTTCGTGTATAAAAATAAAGATCGGCAACAACGACATATTGCGGACGTAATGTTGATTCACACGCTGAAGTCGATAAAAAAATAAAAACTCGAGAATCACTAGCGAACCATTTGAAAAGGTTAATGATGAGTGGTAAACGGGGTTGGAGCAGAAAATTATTCGTCCAATAATTAATAATAATGTAGGTTTAAATTATAGTCCAAGATGACATTGGAAAGGTACCACAGCAATTAGCAAATTCGCCTATCCAGTGGCACACGTGCTGTTGCCGCAGATTGCTTGTCACAGCAGGCAATATGGCAAATTTATCTGCCACATCCCAAAACGATTTAGCATGTGCGGTTTGATTTTAGCATACCCAACAAAGTTCATCAGGTAGTAACATTGTTTTAACCACATGATGTCGCTTAAACAGTGCACATAGAAAAACACTTTGACGGTCATCGACGTTGCAAGTAGATACAAAGAAGCGGAACCTCAATCAAAGCAGCTATTAAAGTCGCAGCCGAGTTTGAACGATTTTTTTTTTTCACGTAGGGGCCTGCTATGGCAAAAGTTGCAACAGGCTGCTCCTGGCAAAGAATTTCTTAGTATAATAACATCGATAATGCAACAACGAAACGTTAAAATCAGACCAGGACACACCGCATTATATCGTGATCAGGAAATTGTTGAACGATTTAATCGAACATTTGCTAATCGCTTGTTTGTATACCCATGAAATACAGAGCAAAAACAGATTTCGTACATGGCTAGCGAGACTCCTTCACGTAATAACCGCGTTAAACAACGAAGTCATGCGTGAAATTGCTATGAAACCCATTGATGCAATTTTGAAGAAACACGTCCAGGTTAAGCGGGTACGTCATTCACAGAGTCCAGTGCTGGATAGCAACGTGACAGTAGGGTATTTATATGACACTAGTGAACTTGAGAGTGGTAAAAAAAAGAGCAACCGATTCCGTCTGGATTGTAACCACATATAAAATTTCCAGCGAGGTATATCTACTGGCAGTCTTGCAATCTACAGTCGAGATTCAACAGCTCCTGAACGAGGATTTGTCCGTAAAATGTTGCATGTAATTTCTGAAAATACACAATTACCACCAGATTAGATTCGCTCTAGAAAAGGACACTAGCACCCATAAGTCTGTTACATTCAAGAAATGCCAGTGTGAAATTTTTGTCTGTGTTGCCGAAACTACCACCGAGTCTGTCCATGGCAAATTGTCGCACGTCGTTAGGAAAATAATCCCACAGCATTATTGTTTTTCAGCAAGTGCAGTAATTATTTTGTCGTTGTTTTGGTGTCATGATAAATTCAACATCCAGATCTAATTTGCCATCTTTTGTTTATTTTTTCGCGCTAATCCAACTAATTTGTTCTTTATAATGCCGATTGCTTAAACTCCAGTGCTGGGAATTCCAGTCGTTGGAGTGTCGTGGACTATTCTCCACAGGTGAGATATTCTTTTTCTCACCCATGCAATGAGGACTCAAGATGTTTTTCTAACCTTACTTTTATTGTCTCAGTCCTGTCATCTCATACCAGTCATCTCAGTCAAGGTGTCAACACGCTGGGGTCTACTTAAAAAAATCCTTTGTTGTCGTCTGCTATGCCTGACGTAGTTGTTGCAAAATCAAATAACAACAACAAACAAATATATAATACAACAACATAGAAACTTAATGACTCTCCATTTTTGAGAAAACACAATTCAAAACATCTCGAAAGAGACAGACACATATAAATACAATCTGTTGACCTTTTTGGTGTTACGATTGTTTGTTCCACATATTGTAGTCAGTTTTATCCTATCTACAAGCCTGACTCAGTACATGTTCAGGTCAGCGTCATTAAATGTAGCTAAAGCTATCTTATTAGTTTTAAATACTTTGTGTAAAACAAATTATATATTGTTAGCTACATTTAATGACGCTAACCTCAAAAGTGACTGTACTACGGATAAGATAAAATTCTCAATGCTGCGTGAAATGAACTATGAAAGAAAACACTGATCCATGCATATAGCCTATCGACCTTGTTACGTATCGGCTCGTTCAAAGTAACACAAAGAAAGAGTGAAGAAAACAGACTTTGTAAATTTATAAAGAATTTATTTCCATAGAAAACATGGAGAAAAGGTAAATATATGAAAAAAGATTTACGCTTTACGAAGGAGATCCCAAAATTTTTTCTAAAGTTATAAAAACACACAAGACCTGTGAATAAACAGTTCTAAATCAATACAGTCTGAATCTCAGTTCCGGTCCAAGATGGCGGATGATGACGTCAGATGAAGGCTAGCACAAAAGGTCCAGAATTTTCACTATGAAGCACAATTTGTATGTTCTGCTCCAATTTAGAAATAATTTCAGCAAACGTCTTTGTCCAAAGCCAGTAGTGTTGTTCTCCAAGGAAATTAATTATTTAGAAAACAGATGTACAGCTACTAACAATATGCATGTTGTTCATCATACGTATGAAAGAAAATCTCTTTCTAGCACAGAAATACCTTTCAAGGTATTTAAAGGTCTATAAATGTTAGTGACTCAACTATGACTACGACTACAACGACTAAGACTAAATATTTCTTACAGATTACTGGGCATTTAGAACAAGATAATACGTCATTTCATGTACAAATGCACGAAGGACATTTGGTGATTTCAAAATCATACTCGGTTATTACAGAAACGTAAACAATCTATGATGTCGTCACAGACAATCATTTACAGAGCTTTGACAGACTGTTTACTTGAAACAACAAAGCCTTCATTCAAAAATCATGCTTAGAAGAGTCACATTTACGTTTTAAGTAAGCACAATGTTTCTAACAAAATATCAGACCCATGCATCATTCTAACAATAATTATATTTAATGATATAAAATGAATTAAATCAAAATAGAAATAAAATAAAAAACATTTAAATCCTAACACACATGTAATTTAACTACAGGGTCGTAACAACCTATATACTTCATACTCTTCCAACGCTTTTATTTACCACAGAAAACTTAGTAACAGCCTGAAATGTGTTATGTCAAACATGCTTTATTTTATTTTTGTAAAGCATCTCCATTGCACCCTAGTTGAATCAAACGCGAACCTAAAATATTTAATGACAAATAATGTACTTGTCAGCCAGAAGGAATCATTTATCCGTTAACACATTAATCCATAAATAAATTTCACTTTAACACTTGCCATATTTCCAAGACAAATAAATACATTTTCAAAGAATCGGTGAACTTGAAAGCTTAGCACATGATTATCCACTGGGGTCCGTGTTTGGCGGGTCTTTTTACACGGAGGTAAAATCAATAGTAATTACAATGCAAGTATGTCGCAACCAGTTTCACCTCCTCTAAAGAAAACAAGAGATTTATAATTACCCATAAATAACCCAAGCACGGACACTCATGCTACTTGTTTTTAGACTACAACAGAGCTGTTGGCCGAGAACAATTTCATTATGTACAATATTATTATCTAAATTGGAACTAATGAATATGAAACATTTGCTTTTAATAAGTATTAAGTATTTAACGTTAACTTCATATAACATCCTTATATTAAAAGTGATGATACATAAAAAATGCAACGTTTAATATTGTTATTTTGTTTTGACTCACGCATAAAAACTGTAGACTTCGGATGATACATCACGCCGCAGTCCTCATTAACATATTTATATTAATGTACCACTTGTAAGCATTGGCCAATGAACTGTATTGCACAAGGGAGGAGTAATTTCTTACTTTAAAGGATACTATTGGGTGAGAAAAATAATCTACATTGGGGTTTGGACCGAGAAAAGGAAATCCCAGTCATGGGGTTACATTATATGTCTCCACGTGTGGATACAAAGAATGTAATCCCTTAACTATGATTTTCTTGTCTCGGTCCAAACCACAACATAGATTCTATATGTAACTCTCGATACTTCGGATATACTAAACTGGACCATTCGATGCGATCATCGACATTCCAAACACTGGTATCTGAGACTGAGAATCCCTGCGACAAATACATTTTTATTGCATATCCTTTGTGTCCAGCACGATGGCTGCAACGTTGTCGCTGCTAGAACATTCTTAACAATCTCTGCGTGAACTTCAACGGTATCATTAAGAACAAGCTTTTGCTGTGTATGCGTTCCTGGAATCGTAAATGGAATATTTTGTCTACGTGTATCCACTTAAGATAAAACAGTGAAAACAACAGCGTAGGAAATCTTTCCCGCTGAAGATCAAACACTCTACGTAGAATATAATTGAGGACGTTTTCTTCGTGGTACAACTACGAGATCATTAAGTCGCTTTAAGTTCCAAAATATCAGCAAGAACGTTTCGGAAAATTACACTGCGCATTGTTTCACACTGAATCCTGTGGGTCTGAAAAAATTAATTAACATTTTTAACTCACGTAGTGATTCATCGCTGGATCGGTCGTCGTACAACATTTCGTCATAAATATTAACTTATTATTTTAGCCAGGAGTGTGGCGATTCTCCTGTAAACGAACGAGGTTGTCCTTGATCTCCGCAAATGATAATTGAAGTGTCTTTGTTTTTTTTAGACAGCCGGTCGAGAAACATTTCTAATATGTCTTTGGACACAGTATATATTTCGTTCCAAATGATGATTTTAGATGAAATTTCTTTCCCATCTTTGTGGGAGTCCACGCATCACCAAGCCATAGAGAAGCTGTGATACGCGCAAGACATAACTCCACGTTGTTTCATCTTCCTGGCAAGAGGTGAGTTGGCGTTGGCACAATCATATATAAACTTTCAAATAAATTTATCGCACATGTTGTTTAACTAGAACCACACAGACCATTAAGATAGTGCTTTTTATGTCTCGCGGTTGCACCATTCGCTGACGGACTAAGCGACGGTTGCGACAATTGTTGCAGTAATACACCGCAGGTGGTTTAATAGCAGCTGATTCAGAATAACTACGTATTTGTTTGAGTTTTATTCTCCTATGCCCCCCCCCATCGTGTATTGGCTAAACCAATAGTAGCGTCTTCGACGCCATCGCTGTCGATAAATTGTTTCACAAGGTCCATGCTTGATTGACTTATTTAAAATGGATCTGGGGCTGCTCTAACGACGTCGTCTGGGAATCGGGTAATGATGGATTACATTTCTACCTACCCCCGTATTTGCGATCACAAGATCTAGTTTTGTAGGGTCAGTAATTAACCTTGTACAGCAGTATTTATTATTAGATGATGCAACAGCGGTTAATTTTTAATATTTTTTTCTACACCTATCTTTTTGAAATGACGTATCATCGCACGGTAGTCAAACTGTCTTCGATGGCCTGTATGAAATTATAGCGATGTCACTGTCAACGATATAAAAATGTTAGCATCAATTATACAACGTAATAGCACTATTAGAGCACAGTCACGTTGATTGTTTGCCTGACAATCATTGAGATTAACATTGGTATCTGCTTTATTAAAATGTCGACCACACTAGATAGGTGTAACCGAATGAGTATTTATTGAAATCTCGAATGATTCGATGTAGGAAATTATAGTTTGATCGTAGTTGACAGGCAGTGGACCGTTTATTGCAGCTCTGGTCATTTCGAGTGTTGGATTACCAAATCGGGAAGAATATGGATGACATTCGCCGTATTGAAGAAAACTAGCCGGATATATAGCCACATTGCCAAAAGATATAATTTTTATGGATTGCATTTTGTGTTCCAAAGATCGCAAAATCCAGACTCGACACATGAACGCGATATATCAATGATCAATTCTTTTGGAATTGGACGCCATGAATATTTCTTGGTGTACTCTATGTGCAACCACAGACGTGATTGAAAAACAGTTATTGAGTAATTCGTCTATGTTGGTAACATTGTCATTGGTGTATTTTACAGCAATTTGATTCGTTTTTTGTTGTAGTGATTGTATTCAATAAAGTTGACCAGAGAGTAGCACAAGCTAATCTAATCATTCACCATAGGCATTATCGGCTGTTAAATAGCCAAGCTGATACAGGATCATTTCTATCAATATTATCAATCTCCTCAAAAGCATCACCGTGATAAAATCTAGTTGATTTTACTCGTGGAAATTTTGTTAGTTTCAGTCCATACATGAGTATTATAATCTGTTATCACTATTGGAGCACGTGTTGCATATTTGTTGAAATTGTACAAAACATCGGTTACTGTTTTTACTATTATCAGACTTTTTAATGTTTTTTCTAACACTGCGACGTCATCTATGCCAGCGCCGTTGATAATACTATTCGTTTGTTATTTTGATTGTTGATTCTGTTAGTCCATTTCCTCGTCGCGCGTTCATAAAATTTTGTTACCGCCTGGGCCACACAATTTAACACGCTGGTTCGCATCGGTTGAAGAACAGTAATATCAAGATGTTTTAAACGTTAGAGTGCGTAAACAACAGCGTTAAATGGATACGCACGCGTATGATATGATATGATATACCCATCAGTGTACCTGGTTTAAATATAATTTTTGTCCACTACGATAATACTTCTATGTTTTCGTGCTTCTTTAATAGGGTCGATTTTATCCCAGATAGTCCGCATTGGGCCATCCTGGCCACCGTAGTGTTTGACAACAAACTTTATTCTAAATATATACCGCTTGTCATCCATAAGATTAGTAATAACAGTCCTTGCTCGTTCCCTATTCATCACAACATCAATAATAATAACATCGTAATCTATTCGGAATGTGACCAACATGAGCAGTAACATCACGGCTAAACTCCTATTTGGCTATTCTGATATCTGTAATTGTAAATGGCGGCCATTTTTCTTATCTGTTAATCTGTCGAAACAATGCCTAGCGGTATATTGTAGTTCAATCACTGTCAATCTTTTTCGCTCTCGTTAAAACAACCTATATGGTTTCATCTCCTGTTCAATCTCTAAAAATCCTTTGAGGTTTCAAACGTTTTAATCTTATTTCGCAAACTTTCTTTGGCAATTTTTGACCTTGTAAACTCTAGTATAACTCTGGTGATATTATTTTTTGCAATTGTCTATTATATAATTAAGGCGAGTTTTTCTCTAATTATTCTTTATCCAAGAATATTAAATAATAATGTCACGAGCAAACAATAATTGTAAGTGGCTTATGATGGTGGTCAACAACCCGTTGCGAAAAACCTTCCTGTGATAAGTAGTTAGCGAGTGTCCGGCTAGGAAGTTCTGGACTAAACCTTGTGTAAAATGTAGAATGGGTGTGAGAGGAAAACCGAGCTTTGTATTTATTTTTTGTGGTGGCAGAAAATATAGTGCATTAAAGCGATCTTATGATAAACTAAATGATGTTCATGGTGTCACAATAAAACATACCAAAGATTATCTCAGAAGATATTCAGATATTCTACCGAAAAAATATATTAATAGAAACCGTGATATATAATGTACAGTATTTGTTCTTACCTCCAAGCCACAATATTAAGATCCCACTGTAATGCTCTGCAAAAAACTTGGTTTGGTCTTTGATAACAAAAAATTACATTTTATTTTCGGCTAGTATTAAAATATGGAAGTTCTTTTTGGTTTGGTAGCGATCATCTCATTTTTGTCCCTGACAATCTAACTTTTTTAAAAACACAGGATATATATATTTTTTTAAATAATGGCGCTTTATGACTGGTGTCTTTCACCCCCGGGGACGTGACATTTCGTTTTGGTTTTCAACCCCCTCTTGCTGCTTGTGTTACATTTTTAGGATTGTGGGACAAAGTATAGCTCAATCAATACCACAGTATACTGTGTTACCCTCTATACAAAAGTTTTAGTAAAAGCCCAGCAGTAATCCTTTGCATGAAACATGTTCAATTATAAAGTATACGTTGGTGAGCATTTAAGCTAAGGTATTTTGAAAGTATGTCTAGGAAGGTAATTTCAATTGCGATACAACTAAATATTCTTGCATTATCTGTATGACCGAAAATTAAAAGCTTTAACATTTTCAGAAAATTTGCCAAATTTTGGCAGTCTAGTACACGATGATAGCATTTTGGTGTCAATGTACCGATTTTAGCAAAATGAAAACTGCTTATGCAGTAGATAAAACATTTTTTGATAGTTCCTTGTGATTCGAAGTACAAAATATTTAGAAAACTACTGTTTACAACCATTTGTTTTCGATTACTATCAAGTTGCTTAACGAAAACGTGCAATTTGCAAAAATTTGCTAATTATCTCAGTTGGAAAAAAAGTTCTTATCAACACCAACTGTCCGACTGTTATGGATTTTATGTGATAATATTTTGGGCCCGAGTTCAATTTTTTTTTCTCAAAACATTTCCATGACAATGGGTGTCAATAATCTGCATTTTGTTTTTGCAAGAAATGTTACTCCAACCGCGACTTTTAAGTTGTCGGAATACTTTGGAGCAAGCATGTATCCAAAAGCCTGTGTTAATGTTATATGTTAATGGATCGCCTACCGACGAGCTGAATGTGAATCATTTACAAGATACTGTAATTAGTTAATCAGTTACCTGTTAAGATTTTTATGAAAATTTATTTATAATTATTCGTATAAAACACTGGTGATAGTTCATCTGTACAGATTGCTTTAATACGAATGAGTTTTCGCCGCGGATTGCATTAAAAGTTGAAATTCTTTTTACTGTTGTGGCTAACTGGGTCAACATAAAAAAATTGCAGCTACTAACACCGATGGTGCACTACCTGCTGATTCACATAAAACAATATCTAAGGCTGGTGATGGCAATTGAGCTTGTTGTTCTTTATAAGACGATGAAAAAAAGAAAGAACATGCCTAGGAAGATGTATGTCTAGCCCAGTGTGACTATATACTACATATAAAATAATATAAATGTTTTACGGAATATTAGTAGATGCCCAATTTCATCTTAGGAAAGTATGTTAACCCTCTAGGATTTTGCGAAAGGAGCTTCAGAACGTGGGCGTTTCGTTTCGGCAGATTAATTATCCCTAGCTGACCGCTGGCTAGCTTAGGGACTCTGGGTGACCCAAGAGATAATGTCTCTCTGTTGTACCTTTTCGCGCTATCGCATTGCCAACTAAGGCAGCCTAGCCTTACATTCGATGCTCATCCATCAAAGGCTTATATTTCCTGTCGATTTGCAAACTCAGCGAACAGGTCTCCACCGATCTCATCACCGTGATGCCGCACTAATGACTTGCTTACCTTGCCGGTGTCTGGCTGTTCACCCAAAGCCGTGTTTTATTTATAAAGCTATTTCAGGTCAAATACTGCTAAAGCGGTTGAAAATTCAGTCGGCTGTGCGTTGACAATGAGGCCCTAATACCTAGCGGTGTCTCTGACGGAAAACATAAACGCTAAACTAGCTGTAAAACCTTCGTGAGAGACATAAACTGGAACAGCTGTGCTGTCCATAGGTACTATTATATTGCCGTTTGCACGGATTGAAATCTATGCCCACAATTAGTTACCCGCGATTACTGTGTAGGCAAATGAAGCGAATTTCAACGCCGGTAATAGTTTTTTTTTTTTTTTTTTTTTTTACACAGTGTAAAATCCTAAATGGTTTGAAAATCTTGAGCTAAATTTCAGCGACACAATCCAGACGCACTTATTGCCGTTAAGTACACAATATCATATGTTTGCAAAGAAAACGAAGGAGTGACACGCGCCTGTGCTGTTCTAAACGCTTCCAGTTCGCGTAGTGTCACATATATGGCGAGGTTGTTCTTTGTTTTGCATTAAGAGCAGTCTTCGCCCGCCACAATACCGGTGGTGAGGGTGTCTCCACTAAATGGAAACGATGTCCATAAATACGTATCGAGAACTCTTGATCAAATGCCAATTTCATATTATCTGAGTCAGTGTGGATTTAAGTAGGAGACGGTAGGTGTATGGACTTAGGGCTCTCTACCAACAGGAATAATGTATATCACATTACTCTTTTTATCTACTAAATTATGTTTTCTATACATGGACATAAATCTACTTGACATCGCTGAACGCAGGTGGATTGAATATAACTCTTGTTTCGACCCTGGTTGGATATACACGGATTTTTTTTCCTCGACCATGTAACTGGCTGTACACTTAAAGAGCTTACATAGCGGAGAAAGGATCGAAGGAGAGACGTTGCGCAAGCAAGGGTGCTGTTTACCAGCCCAGTCGCCGGTTGATTATCCAGTCATTTTAGGAATGGCAGCCTTCTTTTCCAGCGTATTTCTGTTTGAAACACCATCTGGAATGATTGTTCAGAATGGCAGACTTGCGGTAAATCGGTAGTCACCAAGCGCAGCCGAAATGTGAACCAACCAGGTTATATTTTTTTTTTTAAAAATGAAATATCCTTGAGAGCTACATTCACATTTGAGTTGGTATATCTCATCCATCCATTTAGAAGGTTGGCCAGTATAACATACATTATCAACAATTATGTGAGCACTAACACAAGACAATGTTTTTGCCACAAGTACTAAGCTTTAATAGGTATGCAAAATATATCGCCGGCAACAAATTTAACTATAGCGGTAGAGAAAGGGCAAACATCCAACATCAATTGCTCAACCTTGACGTGTACATGTGGGATACTTCCTTATTCAGAAGCGACATATTTTTTGACGTGTTTGAAAAGAACGTTCTGCCAAACGTCGAGGCTGAAGAAGATGATAACCTCTGAAAAAAGTTTATAACTACTAGATATCAGGAAAATGCAGACATTAGAATAACGTTTTCCAATCATCATTTTTATTTTGTGGCATGCGACCGTGCATTGGCGTCAGACATAACTTGTTGCCTGTCACGACAACTATAAGCGTAACAAAATGACTACCATCGCTAGAGCAGAGCCCTTAGCACTTTCAAGATTATTTTGAGGCGACGACGATTCTCAAATAGATGTTGTGCTCAGCTCCAAGGCGAAACGAAGAGGGACGCGTTCTTAATCGTAATTGACAAGACGAAATGCAAGGCAATCTGTAATACTTTCTTTTCGTTAATAGAGTGGACGATTGGAGGATAAAACATGCATGAAGCCGAGCAATAAACGTTTTATGCACCGGCAGCGGTAGACAGCACGTCGTATATTTCGTGCAGAACTAGGATGTAGCGACGACAAATGGTATTATGTACTTCATATTGGACAATTTGCATGGCTTTTCCCACCACTTGGTGGTACATCACATTCATAATTTGTGGACGTATGTTTTAACAGCCAATGACGAGTAGTATCTGACGCTTACCTGAATTATCAGACGTTGTAAGAAATTCGATGCACGAAATAACTATCTCGCTGGTCAACGCAATCATCTTCGGCACTCATTATGTTCCAAAGTTGATAACAAATTGTTAGAACACAGTTCAAAAACCAAATCAGATTTCGTTCATGGGGAAGGCTTTTATAAGATCTTGTCTGATATTAGCTTAAAGCTGTCACGTGTGTGAATATAATGACAACATTCAGGAGGCTACCAACAGTACGGCGGATGAAATGAAAATCATTGTCAACGCTTAAAGGAAAGCAATTGAACAGTCCTAAAAATATGCCTGCAAAGAAATTCATTGACTCGATATAACACTGGCTCTTTCGATATTCCATCACATCGGATGACAATATAACAAAAGCTGCCTGGAACCTGGTCAGCAATATTCCACGTACTGCATTTATTTGGAATATTCCTATGGCCTGTCACCTAAACGTTGTGCACTTGAATGTTCGCATAGATGATATATGGAACATGCACCTGGTGGGTCAGGAGGGATGAAATGTTCTTTGCTTTCCTTTTTCGTGTGTGCCATGCCGTCAAACCAATGAAGCAATATATGTACAGTTTGCAGTCTGACTTCCTCGCTAATACATTAACCACGATAATTTCTTTGCGGCTATCAAACTTGGTAATATCACTAACCCTGGGAGAAAAATTAAATGTCTGTAAAGTAATGTTCACCCAGATTAAGGCGGTAATTGCCTGGCGTTTTAACTTCTTTCACATGCTGGGTAGAGAGCCGATAGAACAACTACAAAACAAAAATAACAAACAACAACGATTGTCAATATTGTTTACTACAGTTACAATATATATATATATATATATATATATATATATATATATATATATATATATATATATATATATATATATATATATATATATATATATATATATATATATATATATATATATATATATATCGTGGTGTTATGCGCTTTGGTGTTGGAGTGTGGCTCCGTCCGCAAAACGTGCATTATTACGACAATTTGAGGAGAAGGGCTCAGCAGCAATGCATCTATTCATCGATACTCCTCACGCAAGTAATTGGCAGTATTACTAAGAATAAAAAAATTGGCTGCTCGAACTCATTCCTGTGTAGCAATACTACAGCGTCAATACTAGCACAGGTAGTCACTTGTGTGGGTGTCATTTCATTTTCTTTATCACAAAGGTTTTCTTGATCGGCATGTCTTTTTCAAGCCTTGCCGTTAGGAGAAGGTAAAACTTTAGGTCATGAAGGTCCCTGAACACCTTGATATCGTGTACTTTTGGAACCATGTCTTATGTGTATTTAATATAATTGTTTGTTAGTTTTAAATTTTATTATTCCAATACACCTTACATAATGTAACATTGTTTGCTGGACCTGACCTTGTCCAAAATTGAGTTCAGTTTTGCTTGACCTGATTGATTTTTTTAAATGTTTTATTTAATTTATGTAAACAACTAATACTAGCTTCATTATTCTCTATGTGTACGAGCTCATTAATATAATTATAATTCAAGTAAACAGAAAGGCGTAAATATGTTGATCAGGGTTAGGGTTTTGGAGATTCCCAAGTGAATTTTATAGGTTGTACATGTAGTGTTGTAAATAAACAAGGCTCATTAGATCATTCTAGAAGGTTATTGTTTACTAGGTAATGGTTGTTTTCAGAATATTCTAATTTGTGACCTGAGGTCGAACATAGAATATCTTGTAACTGTGAGGATTTGTACCAGTCAAGCAATTTAAGTTGTATTATATTATGACCATTTTGGGCTGAATTTTAATTTCTTCAAATTATTGAATTCGAGCGATTATTTTCTCTGAAAATACAAACTTGCTCTGATAAAATTCTTGGATAAAGATATTCATTGGAATTTAAACTGAAAAAACCTGGAATAATATTTCTGTAATTCGACAAGAGACTGTTGACAGATCAGTACTTTGTATGCTATAACAGACTCATAATCGCCTTCAATTCGGATCTCTTTGGGACTTGAACTGTGTTTTATTCAGGACTTTAATTACTAGGACTTGTGTCTTTAATTCTTTGATTTTTTTGGATTCAATTCGCAATACCGTAAGTTCTTTTTTCTTATTTAGCACATTGTATTCATAGGAAATAAATTATTGGTTAAATTTTACAAAGCTTGTTGTCTTCACTCTTTTTTGTTATTTCAATAGTATAGACTCGTAACACACAACATTAAGAAATGTCTAGGTGTCGGTCTCGAACCCGTGATTTTATGTTTCATGGTGCAATAATCTATCACAGCCGCGTTGACTAAACCCTCCCATTCTACAATGTCCGACAGTTCATGTCAGTTTCCAATTCTCCGGGGTGCTGGAATAGACCTCTCAACTTCTGTACAAGAGAATATTCCTGGAATGTTCTGCAACGACGTCATACTGCTATTCTGGCTAAGTTTGAGGAATCCAATTCCCATTCTGGTAAAGGTTAATGTGGCCGCGCGTCGAGTTGTCGTCGCGCCCGCTGTCATCGGGCCCCAACTGGTTTAAGCATCTCGTTTGCATATATCGTGACCAATGAGTCCTATTTAAATTAGCTTATATGTCTTCTCAGTAGCTGCCCTCTCAAATGCATGATATTGCGTTGCGCTGTATCAAGTATTATATCTAAACACCCTAGTATTAAAATGGATTCAATTTTGTTGTGTTCACGTTTAGCTTTTAACCAGCGAGCCATATTTAATAAATGATTTGTTAACTTGACTGAAACTTGCAAACAACATTTATAAAATGTCTCTGCTTTGTTCTAATCTTTTCATGTCTCCACCACACTTTGCACATATTCTATATTTGGTTGATGATTTAGACTCTACTGCCTCTTCTAAACTTGCCATATTCATGTCCCATTACTCAAAGCAGTTTTTCCCACACATCTATTTCATTTCTACCTTAACCTAAGCATGTATATTTTCTTTTTGCCTTGAAACACCATGTCTGCTTGAAGTATTAAGCTATTATCCTGAATTGTTTTTTTTATTACATATAAAGATCCCACTCCATAGCAAGCAAACTGTTTATATTGCTGTATTGTGATGTAAAAGCCTTGCATTCAATTCGGTAATCGATCCATTGACTGGGTTTGCTGCTACACACTTGGCATAGTTTATGGTAGTTACCTGTTGAAACTCACATATTTACAAAATAATGTAAAGGTCATCACCACTAAGAAAAAGAAATTAAAATAAAATGAGTTCTTAACTTTCAAATAAACCAAGAAAAGCTAACATTCAAAGGTATGATTGTAAAATATACACATATTAAGAAAAGCAAAAATGAAAAAGCATGCTTGCAAAATATAAATATTAATGGTCAAACAATAAAATGGAAACACCAAGCAAAATATGGGCATAAAAATAAAAAGATCAGTACTCAAAATAGGACTTTGAAAGAATACATGAGGCATATTTCAAACTTTACTTTAATCTGCAGAAAAGTCACAAATAAAACGCACTCTTAACAAATAGTGACATTGTGAATATAAATCAATCCAAACATAAAGAAAATTTATGTGATCACTGGTTCATTCATTCATTCACATAATCTTCTTCAATGTTGTGAATATAAATTGAGTTGCATAATAGAGAGGTTTCTGCCTTTAATGAAAGTATTTTAATGTATTGCAAATGATAACCAATGGCAAAAGCAGATGACTTGGTTAAAAAATATATGCATCAGTTACATCAGTAATAACTTACACTAACTGAATGTCAGTATTCTTGAATGCATTGAAACCATTAATTTTAATATCCAAATCAGTTTTGTTTCACCCTTTACCTGCACTTCCATGATAAATTATATCTTTGCTTCGATGGACTAATAAATATGCAATTTTCTACTGCCAGTAAATGTTTGTTTAAATACATTTCACTCCGATACACCTGTAATGCCCCCCTTTGTATATGTAGTCATACTTCGAAGTTAAATTTACAAGGTATCCTTTTAAGTCAATTGCCACCACCATTTCCAGTTGATGTACATTGTACCACTGTTACATGTTATTGATTAGTTGGCATTGTATACAAAGGGAGACAACTCACAAAATCCAATGAATGTCCCTAGGACAAAATACTAAATATCTGTTTGATCCGCCAAGGTGTAGATAGGGTTATGATTTTAGAATCTTGGCCAGCGACTATGGAAAAATCAAAGCATAACTTGTAAAAACCAGAATGGTAGGATATAATGCATACATTCACCAACATATATAAAGATGCATGAAAAAGTAATATATATATATATATATATATATATATATATATATATATATATATATATATATATATATATATATATATATATATATATATATATACATACACATATACATGTGTGTGTATATAAAGACAACAAGCTTTGTAAAATTTAACAAATAATTTATTTCCCTAGAATACAAAGTAAAAGTAAGTAAAAAGAAATTATGGTTTTGCAAATTAAATCTAAGAATTAAAGACATATATCCTAATAATTTAAAGTTCTGAATAAAACTCATTACAAGTCCCAAAGAAATGCAAAAAATGAAGGCAAGAACGTGTCTGTTATATTTAAAATAATGTTGATGTGTCAACAGTCTTTCATTAAATCACACTTATATAATTCCAGGTTTTAATCCAGTATAAATTCCAGTGAATGTTTTTATCCAAGAATTTCTCAGATCACATTTGTATTTACAGAGAAAATAATCACTTGAATTCAATAATTTGAAGAAAATAAAATTCATCCCAACTGGATGAATACAACTTGGAAGTGCTAGATGTTAAAACATTAAAACATAAACGAGCAAGTCCTCACAGTTACAAGATTATATAGTTCTCTACTTCACCTCAGGAGACTATTAGCATTTTCTTTAAAATAAACTTGTGACTAATCAAAAATAACCTTTTATAATGATAAATATGTGTACAAAATCAAAACATATCCTGGATTACACTTTTAGAATTATAAAATTTTTCACCAAAATAAACATATTTATTTCTTCTATTAATAATGTTCTTTATATTAAGCCCATAGTGAATAATTAGGCTATGAATAAGTTGTTTACATAAAAATGAAATAAAAGAAGTCAATCAGGTTGTGCAGAAATGAAATCAGCTTTGGACAAGGTCGAGTTAAGCAAACAATGTTACATAACAATAGCATGCAAAAAAAATTAAATGTAAAAAATAACAATTAAGTTAAATATTCATAACAATATATATATATATATATATATATATATATATATATATATATATATATATATATATATATATATATATCACAAATCCTAAGTTATAAAAATATAACTTTAATTTATGCAAAACACATGGACAAACAATATGAAAAGCTAACATACATAATATATTTTGCAATTTATCATGCATACAGTTTGAAAATGCATGTATTTAAATGAAGATTTATTTTCCTATGGTTAATACCATGTAAACAATGAAATCTGCTTGCCATACTTTGAATTACGAATGAAATAGTTGCATAAATCATTTATACTGTTTCACAATGAGACATACTATCAGATAGGCCATGTTGTGTAAAGACATTGTCCTGCAGATCTGTCAGTTTAAAAAGAAAACAAAAAGCATAAAATCTGCATTTTCTCAAAGCTGTTAGAGCAAAGATCATTGCCATATGATTTTATATATATTAGACTACCATTATGGCAAATGAGAAGTGATATCTTCAGTGATATGTCACTGGCTTTTGCAAATATTTTAACCACAAACAAAAGCAAGTACACAACATGTATTAATTTGGCATCAGAAATGAAATTATTTGCAGTAACTGTACAAGGTCCTTTTCTATATTTTACTGGTAACTTTGGGGTACATATATTGCCTGATTATATATAAGCTGCCATCTACATGATACTTTTCAATAGTCAGAATCACAAGTCTTTACTGGACCCATGGCTGCACATCAGCAATGTTCCAGTCTGATCAAAATCAATCTCCACTGTTCTACATGAAGATCTGAAAGAGTCACTTAAGTTTCATGTTCTGGTGATCATTTAATTACCCAACGGATATGCAGCTTTTAGAAATTTGAAAGTGAATCAAATCCTCTGGCATGCATTGATGCTCTTCAGCCATACTGATCAGTCTCCCAAATGCAAAGGTACAAGACTTTACATGATTGGCTGATAAAATTAGTGCTTATTTATGGTAATAACATTGGTCACCAGGACTACACTGAATGCCCTGTAAAACTGAAATCAAAAGAATTAAAAATCAAAACATTTAACTTTATTTAAAGTAGCAGATTCATTATTTTACTAAATGATTCTTTATTTCACAATATACTAATGGTGTGTAAAATGTCAATTAACCAATCCTTCAATAACCAGATTTGATTGAAGCTGCCACTGAAATTATAAACTATGTTGTCGAGCTGAATCACTATTAAATATTTATATTCACTGGAGAGACGTGTTCAACAAGCAAGGAATCTGGATATATTCTCAAAAGAGATTTTAATATGAGAATCATTACATTTTTTTGCATTAAAAGCTATCATTAACTCCTTACATTGCTTTATAAAACTTTTGCAACAGTTATTTACTATTTATGGAATAAGTTGATCATAAACTAATTTAGTAATGTGGACAAAAGAGATTAAGTGACAGATCATCCAGAATCAATCGAGGTACACATTTCAAGGTTTAGATGGGGTTCCTTGTTTGGAGGAATCCTAATGGTTTTTATACACCAGATATATTTTGCATGTTTTATCTTTTCATGTATGATTTGTTAAAAATGGAGATTTAATACAAGTTTAAGTTGTTATAACCATATGGTAATGTCAATACAGTAAAAAAAAGCTTTAATTGACAATACTCTGCATATTGCGACATTTTAGTAGTGATCTAAATTTGTTTTGGAAGAAAGGTCAATGTCCTCTACATTCTCTGAAACTTTCACTTAATCCAGTTTTTCTGCTTATTTGTGCTGATGGCAATGAATATGTCGTAACTTCGAGGTACATAGTTGTACAGTAGGCCTAATAACCATTTGCTGCAGCAGGCAACATTATTTTCAAGATTTCTGATCATGGTAGGTTTGTAACAATAACCACGAAATAGCAGTAATATTATACTAAAGAATGCAATGTTGAAGGCTCATGGTGTATTATGAATTGTTAGGTTCTGATTGTCAAATTATTTTTACACATGGCATCTAAGATTGTTTACACAGTTAAAAACCTCAGCTACACAGGTCTAAGAAATTTTGTTTCAGAATTTGTGGCCACTGATTTTCTTTTGAAAGATATTACCAGTGGCTGTGATTAAAAAAATTTATTGTCTACATAGAAGAGAAATTATACCCACACATTTTGAATTACTTTTATTAACATGAATCAGACTGTTCATCTTTTCAATCCGTGCTTATCCCTCCACTATTAAACAGTGAGGCTTACATTTTTTAAATTATATGCCACATATTTATTATAAAAAAATGACTGTACATTGTCTATTCTTTTATATATAAAATGCTGGTATTACACTTGTATATTTTTGTGTAAAGTATGTCATTTCTCAGGATTGGATTTATTCCATTATTTTACACCTGTATTTGGGGTTTGGTTTTATGCTTAGCTTTATGCCAGCAATAAACTTTATTGCATTGATGCTACTTGAATGAAATATATTACTGTTTGAATATAGTCATACATATTTATATAATTTGCCTTTGTGGATGCTTGAAAGTTTAAAACACCAGTATTCAAGGTGTAGAATACATGTACAAGCATATGATTTTGTATGGGTGAGCAACTTGCTTGGACCTATTCTACTGGATCAGTCTTACTACAGACAGGTCAGTCATTAATGACCCAAAGGCTCTGTCTGGATTACCAACTGGACATTCTCAAAGGGTTGCAATCTGTACCTAAAACTGTTGTCCTTGATCTTTTAGGCTCTGATCTAATGGACCTGCACATCAAATCAGACTGTCTAAACTCATGCCACTGCCTGGATCTAAAATAGGGTCTGAAACCATATTCAACAGACCCATGAAATTAATAGAACCTAATTGTTGGGCTTTGGACCAAGATAAGGATATCCCAGTCATGAGCTTGCATAGCCTCAAGGGGAGACAACTAATGTAACCCCGTGAATGACTGGGATTTCCTTGTCTTGGTACAAATGCCACATAGATTTTTTTTCCCACACAGTTTATTCAATTTAAAACATCTCTTTGAAATTTATTTGACAGATTCAAAACATGGTATTTTTCAGGTTCTTTTATTGCCTTTCCCTCTATATAAAGGTTTTGCAATATTTATGAAAATCAGAATATTTATTTAGGTAGAATCTTGTCATATATGCTGTTCTTAGAAAAGGAAAAAAGTCAATAAAAAATAATTGTTAGGTCTTGGAAGTACTGTACTATGAGCATCTAAAACCATCTGCTATTATTATTCAAAATACAGTAGGGCATATTTATACAAATATGTTAATGAAGACAATATGGCAACTTGTCAACCCTAAGTAAAACAAGTCCTATAGATGAGAAAATAGAAACATAGAATATTTGACATTATTACTGTATTATCAAATTTAATCGATGGAAGTAACTATGAAAATAACAGCAAGCAACTAATATCTTTTAATTGGATAACTTTAAACTCCCATCAGTTCTAATTTGGAAAAGGTTCTATGGTAGGACATGGTATGATACATTACTGGGTACACACTGATGGAGAATCTAATTCATGAAATTCTATGGTAGGTCATGGTATGATACATTACTGGATAGACACTGATGGAGTATCTATTTCTTGAAATTCTATGGTAGGTTATGGTACAATACATTACTGGGTATACACTGATGGAGTATCTAATTCATGATATCCTTGGTAGGTCATGGTACAATACACTATTGGGTACACACTGATGGAGTATCTATTTCTTGAAATTCTATGATAAGTCATGGTACGATACATTATTGTGTACACACTGATGGAGTATCTAATTCATGATATCCTTGGTAGGTCATGATACGATACATTACTGGGTACACACTGACGGAGTACCTAATTCATGATATTCTATGGTAGGTCATGAGACAATACAGTATTGTGTATACACTGATGGAGTATCTATTTCTTGAAATTCTATGGTAGGTCATGATACAACACATTATTGGGTACACACTGATGTAGTATCTAATTCATGAAATTCTATGGTAGGTCATGGTATGATACATTACTGGGTACACACTGATGGAGTATCTATTTCTTGAAATTCTATGGTAGGTTATGGTACAATACATTATTGGGTACACACTGATGTAGTAACTAATTCATGAAATTCTATGGTAGGTCATGGTATGATACATTATTGGGTACACACTGATGGAGTATCTATTTCTTGAAATTCTATGGTAGGTTATGGTACAATACATTATTGGGTACACACTGATGTAGTAACTAATTCATGAAATTCTATGGTAGGTCATGGTATGATACATTATTGGGTACACACTGATGGAGTATCTAATTCATGAAATTCTTGGTAGGTCATGGTACAATACATTATTGGGTACACACTGATGGAGAACCTAATTCATGATATTCTATGGTAGGTCATGGTATGATACATTATTGGGTACACACTGATGGAGTATCTAATTCATGATATCCTTGGTAGGTCATGGTACAATACACTATTGGGTACACACTGATGGAGTATCTATTTCTTGAAATTCTATGATAAGTCATGGTACGATACCTTATTGGGTACACACTGATGGAGTAATTAATTCACGAAATACTATGGTAGGTCATAGTACGATACTTTACTGGGTACACACTGATGGAGTATCTAATTGATATTCTTGGTAGGTCATGATACAATAAGTTATTGTGTACACACTGATGGAGTATCTAATTCATGATATTCTTGGTAGGTCATGGTATGATACATTATTGGGTACACACTGATGGAGTATCTATTTCTTGATATTCTTTGAAATTAGCATTTTCTCTCGTGGAAATATGGCAAGTTTTGCTATTACTAGCACAATGTTATACTACATTGAAATTTTCTTGTGGAAGATTGTGTAGAATGAAGAATGAACTCCTCTGAATTGTTTGTATGGGAATTTGTATTTGTTTACAATGTTTAATTCCCTTGGCTTTTTGGAGGTGTTCGACATAGTTCAACAAATGCAGGTCAGACATAACACACTTCTAGTTATTACTGTCATTATGGTAGCTCTTGAGAGAGTTTGAATTTTCACTTAGTAGACAGTGATGTGTATAGTCTGTTTACATGGTCAGTCTTTTCTGTTAGAGTTAGTTCCACACAGCAATTTGCAAATTTTATCTCCTCTCTGTAGCTCAGTAAATTTTCAGGTCAGCATCATTAAATGTATCTAACTGTATATAATTTGTTGCATGGGAAGTATTTAAAACTAGTTAGGTAATTTGAGCTACATTGTAATGACACTGATCTCAACATTTATTGAACTAGGCTTACAGATGATAAAATAAAACTGATAATGCTGTGTGGAATGAACTAGTTTCTAGAACAATACCAAATAGCTTGACTTTGAGTGCATGTGTCTGTCTCTCTCTCAAAATGTTCTGTATGGTATGTTCTCAAAGATGGAGAGAGATCTTAAGGTTTATTTTCTGTCATATATCTGTTGTTATTGTTTGATTGTAGCCATTGTTTTGATTGTTGTTATTCCTAGCACTTGGACACCTTGACTGTGATGACCTGAGAAAAACCAGATTGAGGAAAGAAAAGATTTGCAAAACAGCTAGATATCTCTGTCACATGGTGAGAAAATTTCTTCTCATCTCCTATCAGTCATCCTTGATCCTAAATCCTCAAGACTTCTAGCAAGACTCATGCCTTTTTAATCACAACTTGAACCTCAGTAATACCTAATGTCAAACTTTTGGATAAAAATTATCGATTCGGTTATCAAGATATATCTGGCCCTATCCGACAAAGGTTGAAGGCTCCACATTACATTGATGCAGTACACAAACAGCCATCGGATGGAAAGTGTTTATTATTCAGCCGATATGTGTGGGATTGCTGATAACTCCCTTTTCCTTTAGAAATAATAGTAAATATTCTGGTTTTCTGCACTGATGAACCTCTTGCTGATAATATTTATTGAACACTTTTAAATAACCATAAACTGTGTAAAGTCCACAAGGTCATACATTAATTCATTTTATAGTGTAAACTGAAACTAAAGTCTAGTTTTCCAAGTCATCAAACCTTTACACAATTTGATTGAAAGCTTGTTATAATTGGGGTTCAGTTAAGAAGTAAAATACAGTTACACTCAGCAGCACATTTTAATAAATGTTACAAATAATTAAAAACGTATTCAAACATTGTCAAAAATAGTTTTTTGAGTCTGTCACATTATGACAGACTTTATCACATCACGGTTTGCAACTTTGCATAACTAAATTCGATACACAAAAATTCCATTTGTATCCATAATAAAAATAATTTTGAACAGTATAGCTTACATTGACAGATAAAACATACCTATGCTGTGTTCCAACAGTGAATTACAACTAATTCAACATTTGGAACTATTATCAGTCATTATAAACTAATTCAACACATTTTGTGCACATTCTGTACAATATATAATGTATGACTTGAGAAAACCTTCAATATTTTGTACTAAATTAGAGAAAATGATGAAAATGAATGATAGTATTTAGAAACAGTGTTATGTCAAATCTTACATGGCAGAATAAATTTAAAATTTATTTTCAACCAGATTAGTCTAAAAGGTTGACATATTATTCAAATAGTCTGTCAGGAATCAACAAGAACACTGCTAATTGGTGTGTAGTTTCACAACATCTATAAATAGCAATTCAGATTCTCACAAAAAGTATAATGTATTATAACTGGTTTGAATCAATATATCTATAACTGATAATCAAGATAATGAAATGCATTACCGATGAAAAATAACAAATCTGCTTCTACGAAATCATTGTGGTGAATTAGGTATAAGAACAAAGACTATTTACTCTGAAATTCATTGCATGCAACTGTATTGGTAAGAAATTAAACTCACCCAAGTTTATTCACCATTGTTGAAGTACAGTGTTTATTCTGAATGTATGAATCATAAGTTCATAATTTTTATTTAATATATTACACCTAGCTTTCAAGAGTACCAGTAATTCAGAAAAGACAGCATTTATGTAAAAGTTGTTCACATGAAGTGAATGAATAATTTCGGGTTACATATAATTATGCAACTTTTGTGGCAGATTAGATGGCTATCTAGTAATGTAAAATCCAAAGAAAGTATTCATCATTACATCTTCCTGTGTATCCATTTTATGAATTTAACATTAAAAAGTATATTTAAAAAATGCTACATTGTATGAAAGGGTATTTCACTTAAAACTGGATCAGTAAAATATTTGCTCACAAAATTTTGTCTGACATAGTGTCATTATTTATTTAGTAGTTTGGTAAGAGTTTGATAAAAATAAAAAAATCTCATATTTATTTTAATTACAAAGTTTGTAAAAGCCACTACATCATTACAGTTTATCAAATGGTGAGAAAAATATCCAGAGTCTTTATCACTGACATTCTTGCAGCTATTTCTCATTACATAAATTTTGGATATACAACAGATCTCCAAATTTCAAACATAACAAAGCTATAAAGTATCTCATTGCATAAATTTTGGATATACAACAGATCTCCAAATTTCAAACATAACAAAGCTATAAAGTATCTCATTACATAAATTTTGGATATAAAACATATCTCCAAATTTCAAACATAACAAAGCTATAAAGTATCTCATTACATAAATTTTGGATATAGAACATATCTCCAAATTTCAAACATAACAAAGTTATAAAGTATCTCATTACATAAAGGAAAAATTTCCCTTGGTAGAGATATTTTATGATAAATTAACTAAAAACACCAATGGGAAAGTGAAATAATATTGCTGTGTAGTGATTTCACCTAGCTAACCTTAATTAATATATTTGCCCATCAAACATTAAATTGATGAAATGAAGAGAAACATAATCTCTTTTAAAGTGATACATGCCATTCAAACATGACAATGTGAATAAAATTTTGTTACCCCTACAATAAAATTAAAAAACAAAACTTAAACCACAACCAAAAATTACCAGTCAGTTAGTTTAAATCCCAAGAATGACCATTTAGAATGCTGTGCAGTTTCTTCTGCAAATAAATGGCTTCTCAATCCATTCACAGCCAAGAAACTTACATGAGTAAAGACCTGGCCCTATTCTGTACCATACATTCATATATTAACATCATTCAATAAATCAATGAATGATGGTAATCAAAGAATGAATAGAAAAATACACCAAGCAGCATTTGTGTAAAAAAACTAATTCAAAATAAAAATATTAGTTACCATTGTTAGATACCTGTACATGTGATAATAAAGTATGTTTGATGCATGAGGAATAAGGGTAGGATATACATAAAAATTATATCAATAACTGTATATGTATGGTACCTATAAATAGTTTCAGACCAAAGAAATTACATGAATAAACACCTGGCATTACACTGTTTTAACTGTGCACTTAAGATGTTTCTGCATATATATGTGTGTGTGTGTTGTGTGTGTGTATATAATTTAATTATATATATATATATATATATATATATATATATATATATATATATATATATATATATATATATATATATATATAACTTTTTCGCAGTTGATTAAATTGAATACTGTTTGTAATTTCCAAAACATCTAATAAGACAATGATTTGAATTAAAACATGACTATGAATTACTGTTGATTGACTGATATGTGTTTTACAGTGCACCATCTCAGTATAGGCAATATGGTGCTAAACAGAGAATTTGGTTTTACATCTCATTTACATAAAGATAAAATATGATATAGAATTAAAACCTACACACATGCTGGAATCGCCAAGTTACAGAAATTCTAAGTATTCATACATTTTTAATCACTTAATTCAGTCATGTTAGTGTAACACAGCAGTCCCAATTCTATCATCATGTAACCAAAATGGACAATTGTAAAAATATATTTTCTAACAACTGAATTTAAAACTAGTCTTCAATGCTTAAAGGGACATGTAGCAGTTTTCTTAAATTTGCATTTGTGTGTTTGTAATGGGAATGATAACAGAAAGTACCTGTATAAAAGGATAACAAATTATTATGGTATTAGTGTACAAAATTATTCCAAAAATTTCATGGCACTATTTGTCACATTAGTTCTAAGAATAATAATTATAAATATTCAACTGACTCTGAAAATTTTTAATGGATATTTGACATGGCACTGTTTTTAATTATTTAAACAATGACAGATTTCACTTTGAGTTTAAACCAGTGCTATTTATTTTATTTACAATTACAATTAATTCATTATTCATATACAACTTAAGGTATTCATCAAATACAGGTACTGTAAAAGACATTTTCCAAGTAAAATGGCCAAATTTGTATCCATCATTTAAATTTTGCAAAGCCATGTCAAGTGAAATTATATGTCAATGGTAAATTTTTATGCCAAAAGTTAAACTGTGAGTGGTAATGGATAAAGTAATAAATACGATCTTGTGTTAGTACTTGTATTTCTGAGACATTTTTATTTATACACGTAACACACTAGATGAACTCTTTCCTCTATGCTTCCTTTGGACACACAGTTTTCCAACTGCAATACATGGTGGCCAGTTTCTCAGTGGAGGAGGTAACTTTGAACTTCAAAAGCTACTTCGCCAGTGCATTTCTTTTTCTCAAATGCAATTGTAAATGAATTGTTTTTTTCTTGACCTTGCTTGTTGTAAAACAATGAAAATATCCCTGGTTTGTTGAGGCCTGCTTTGGACACATGTTTATAAGGTCACCCCAAAATGTGTGTCCTATTGCACTGGCTATAAAATTTGGGTAGGTATTTTCTTTTTTATAAACATATATATATATAATGTACTAAGTGCTTCATGTACTGGGCAAGACCATCTTAATTAGATGCACAAATTAATACTGGGAATTTTTATTTATTTACCCTCAGAGAGAAAAAGTGCTAGAGTCGGCAAAAAAAATTAAGTATGACCAATCAACCAGAAATTTTTTCTGGCTTGATATGGCAAATCTAGTCTGTAATGGTCAGAAGCTGGGAGATAATTTTATTATTATATAAAAGAAATAAAAGACAGTAGTGAGATTACTGAAGGATCTCATGTAATACTTGTAGCAGGTGATTATCTACTTACTGCTTTTGAATAAAATATACTGAGAAGAAATCCTACCAAAGTTGTGGAATGTTCTTGTAAATATTTATTTCACATTCTTCCATTGATTGCAGAATAATCCTATCAGATAATAATATCACATCATAATAATATCACATAATATCACATAATAATATCCTATCAGAATAATCCTAGACCAATTCATCAATCAATCCCATCTGTGCTATAATACATTTGAAAGCAGTCCATTGAAAGCAAACAGGTTACTAAAATGTTGCATTAAAAAGGAGTGGATTCATCAATTGTCTTGAATATTTTTGCATATTTTTTATTAATAAATAAAAATCTTATTGCCGGAAATGTTCTTAGCCCCATATATTATTGTTCAGCCAATAAAAGCAGTCATTGCAATGTTGGAGATTTGGCACCTGCAAGGTTGCCAAGTTTTGCAATTACAGAAAGGATTATTGAACAGATTGAAGGTAAATTTATTTCTCTTTTTTAAATTAGAAAAAGTACATTTATTGGCTTTCATTTCAAAAAACTGCTGTACACTGCACTGGTTTTTTAATTGATTGCATCTTTTTTCTGTTGGAATACTTTTTTTAAGCAGGCTGTAAATACTGTATGATGCAATTTACCCACAAGGCATTGCACCAATTGCATTGTTTTTGGACAATCATATGATACAGCATTCAGTAAATGTTACTGTTGTTTTCATTTTTATCTTAGTCATAACATTTTGTGTGTTGTCCAAGAGGGAATTTGAAATAATTGTTGTGAAACATGTTAAGGAAATAGGACTGACTGCTCCTACTTCTATGCATTGTTTTACCCTGCAAATAATAATAATAATAATAATAATAATAATAATAATAATAATAATAATAATAATAATAATAATAATAATAATAATAAACTTTAAAATATGTGTTTAAATACTTCTAACATTAAAATTTATTTGATCTTACTATTTAGCTGTCGCAACCTGAGACAAGAAAGGAGCTACATTTTGAATTAGAACTGAAGAGAAAAAGGTATGGTTCAACACATTGTAAATATGATTTATTTTAGGTCTTAATGAAGATTTGCTCAGTGCACATGACATCTAATAATTCATGTAATAATTTTGCTCTTTTATCTGTTTTATTTACTAAATCTTAATTATGTGTAATGCAAGCATAAGCTAGTTTCTCTAAAATCATTTTACAGAATTCAATGTAGACAGATCCAATTCCAGTGTTTAAAGAAATGTGAACTTATGTTACACCAAGCCAGGACAAAAATGAAGTAATCTTCCAATTAAATTGGATTTCCATTGTTTGTCTAATTGAAAAGCAAACATGGCGTCAATGATATCAATCTTGTGCTCCATTCATTTTACAAATTTGCAAAATGCAATCATCTATAATCTCTTAACTTTATAAAGGATGTTGAGGTAGATAACTAAAATTATGATTATTTTTATTTTAAAGACCAACTTGCCAAAGAACATTTTTTTTTAGGCAACAAAGATGGGTACATGTATTTATTTCCAAGTCACAATACCCATCACCAATGGATGTTATTGGAGAAGTCTGCAATAATTTAAAATTTAAGATTGAAACAATTAACAATACAAATCCACAATCACCAAAAATGGCAAAAATAGATTAAGATGGCAATAGCAAAGTACATCACCAAAAAAGACCCCAGTATGATTAATATGCAAAAATTTCTGACTTTCTAAAAACTTTATAAGCAACAAGCTTTGTGTCATTACCTTAAGGGTTGATTACAATACAGTTGCATAATAAGATAGTAATTCTGAATAATTTAATAATAACTTTAAAAGGTGCATCAGAATTTTATAACTGATTGAATGCATTAGTTTTAACTTGTAAGGCATTGAGCCAGGAACTGAATATAATCTTTAGTGTATTGTTGTCAGCAATTTAGAATGATGGTCCCACATTTGAGGAACAGGCCATCATAGCAAATAAGGGTTATTAGATTGTTTTCTGAAATAATTTAAACATGAGTTGTAAATTTAAGGCTGTTACTGACAGTTATTTTATATGAGTACTATTCTTGTTAATAATTTGTCACATTTTATATTTTCAACTGAAGTTATTTTCTTTTTTACAGAATTGATAAAAAAGAAATGGCTGAATATTAAGAGTAATGATATACTCAATAAAGAGCTAAAACTATCAAGAAACTGGGATTTAAATGGATCAATGTTATAAACTATAAAAGATAATTTTGCGCTAAAGTAACATTATGGACATTCTGGATATTTGGACCCTTTTTAAAATTTCATTTATATGTGTTGAACAATATTTAACACAAATGTATGATTATAGTTTGTACTAATATTTGCTTCATAATTGAATTTATGTGTTGAACAATATTTAACACAAAAGTATGATTATAATCTGTACAAATATTTGCTTCATAATTCAATTTTTATGTGTTGAAAAATATTTAAAACAAATGTATGATTATAGTCTGTACTAATATTTGCTTCATAATTCTTGATCTGATGATGCTGCATTTTCTACTTATTATCTGGAATTGAATAGAACATCATCTTCTCTGTCAGTTTCTTGTTATAAGTTCCATTTATGTCTGAAAGAAAAAAAACCCAGTTAACATTCATATATGTGTTTGTAATAATAGGGTCCTTTAAAGATGAATCTTCTAGAGTACAAGAGAAAAAAATTATGCAGTAGAGCACTCATTTACCAGGAGGCCCTTTCATTATAAATAGGTTGTTACTATGATGCTCTTCATTATAACAGAGATCCTGTTATATTAGGCCCTTTATTATAACAAGGTTTTTGTTATTAGGCCATTCATTATAATATGGTTCCCATTACAAAGCCTTCATTCTTATATGGTTCCATTTATAAGGCCATTCATTCTAATATGGTTCAAGTTATAACGCCTTCATTATAATATAGTTCCTGATATAAGGCACTTCATATTAATATGGTTCCCATTATAAGGCCTTCATTATAACATGGTCCCTGTTATAAGGCCTTTATTCTGATATGGTTCTAGTTAAAATGTCTTCATTACAATATAGTTCCTATTATAAGGCCCTTCATAATAACAATGTTTATGTTATAATGCCATTCATTACAATATGGTTCCCATTATATGATCTTCTTTCTAATATGATTCCTGTGATAAGGCCCTTCATTTTAATATGGTTCATTATAATGCTCTTCTTTCTAATATGGTTCTAGTTATAAGGCCATCATTATAATATGGTTCTAGTTATAAGGCCATCATTATAATATGGTCCCTGTTTTAAGGTTCTTCATTATAATATAGTTCTAGTTAAAAGGTCTTCATTACAATATAGTTCCTGTTATAAGGCCCTTCATTTTAATATGGTTCCCATTATAAGGCCTTCATTATAATATGGTTCATGTTATAAGGCCCTTCATTATAATATGGTTCCCATCATAATGATTTCATTATAATATGGTTCTAGTTATAAGGCCTTCATTATAATAAGATTCCTGTTATAAGGCCCTTCATTATAATATGGTTCCCATCATAATGATTTCATTATAATATGGTTCTAGTTATAAGGCCTTCATTATAATAAGATTCCTGTTATAAGGCTCTTTATTATAATATGGTTCCCATCACAATGATTTCATTATAATATGGTTCTAGTTATAAGGCCTTCATTATAATAAGATTCCTGTTATAAGGCCCTTTATTATAATATGGTTCCCATCATAATGATTTCATTATAATATGGTTCTAGTTATAAGGCCTTCATTATAATAAGATTCCTGTTATAAGGCCCTTCATTATAATATGGTTCCCATCATAATGATTTCATTATAATATGGTTCTAGTTATAAGGCCTTCATTATAATAAGATTCCTGTTATAAGGCCCTTCATTATAATATGGTTCCCATCATAATGATTTCATTATAATATGGTTCTAGTTATAAGGCCTTCATTATAATAAGATTCCTGTTATAAGGCCCTTCATTATAATATGGTTCCCATCATAATGATTTCATTATAATATGGTTCTAGTTATAAGGCCTTCATTATAATAAGATTCCTGTTATAAGGCTCTTCATTATAATATGGTTCCCATCATAATGATTTCATTATAATATGGTTCTAGTTATAAGGCCTTCATTATAATAAGATTCCTGTTATAAGGCTCTTCATTATAATATGGTTCTCATCATAATGATTTCATTATAATATGGTTCTAGTTATAAGGCCTTCATTATAATATGGTTCCTGTATTAAGGCCCTTAATTATTCTTGTTGTAGGTTTTAACATCATTTTTCAGCACAAGATACACTATATTTGGTGGCCAGTATAAATGGTGGAGTAAAAACCCAGGAAAATCCTGGAAAGAACCACCAACCCATGAAATGTTATTGGCGAGGATTCTCACATACCCACATTGACCAAAACTGAGACTCAAACCACCCACATAGATAGGTGAGATGGCAGTGATCTGTAATAGTGAGCGCCTTAGAGAGCTCAGGGCCCAACCCTTAATTGAAATATGGTATCTGTTTTAAAGCCCTTCTTTATTCCAATCAGAAATTAGCATAGTTTATTCCCTGTGTGACTAACAGGAAGTCCTGGCAAAGCGACAGAAACATCACACATAAGCCATTAATAGTTATGTAAAGTACTTAAAAAAATATTTCTAGGGTGTGCAATTGAGTGAATCATGTAAAATATGTATGAAGTACAAATTCCCACACTTGGACAACAGGAATAGCAATTCCTGCAAATTAGTTGAACGTCCTACATATGGAATGTACTTGGAAAAGTATATAAATTTTTTTTAACCAATCTTCTTGCAACATCTGCTTTTCAGGTCATCAACTGGGTTATTCAAGTATGACATGAATAGTTTTCAAACTAAATTTGATTGGAACATGGTGCTTCGAATAAGCATTTTGATGTAATTTGAACCATCCATGAAGGAAGTTTTACAAATTTGTGTTTAAAATACAGGCTTCCTGTAATAGTGATGATGACAATAATTTTTCAAGTATATCTGAGTAGTGGAACTAAGAAATTGTTAATACTAGTGAGTGATTTTGAGCCTGAATGGTGTCAAATGTATATGTTGATGAAAAAAATAGACACCATGACAGTCAGTCTCACTTTCAAAGGGAGTTTGAAGGGTAGAATACTGAGCCTAATTAAGATATGGACAATTTAAAAGTAGAAAGTAGAAAGCAATTTTCTTTTTTTACAAAATCAATTTAGCCCTGTGGATTATATGCTACAATACTATATATTCATATCAGGGTTAAAATAAACTGAATAAATGATTGAAAAAATATTGGTAAATCAAGAAGTAAAGATATTTATTTTACATACCTTTGTCTGCACAAGCGGATTATGGCATTGATGGACTAAAATTTCTAATACAGTTCTTACGGAACAGATAAGAAATCTGGCATGGTAGTCAGTAAACTACTGATTCAAGAAAGTTTAAGTTAGTGAAAAATTCTATTTTGGAGCAGATGTATCCAAAACATAACATCTGTGAGCTTTGGAAAATTGTACATAAAATCCATCATCTTCAAGCTGTCCAAGCAAGATATGCATATACCCCTTCAGAAGAAAGCACAGAACAATATCCATACACAGATAAGGTACAGAGTATGCACAGAAATAATTGACAGATTAATGTTGTAACAATTAGACTTGACACCTTTAAGGAGTTTGATTTCAGTAGAGTTCTAAGAAAGTGGAGTGGGAAGAAAGAGAGACAGATATTTAAATATTCAGTAAATGTTGAACTATGAATGTTTCTTCCTTCACCTCCTTCATTTTTACTTCCCCTTTATTTTGGTGACAAAGGGTGTAGAAAAAAATCCAAACAATATCTCTCTTTAAATTATACATGGGCAAACAAATTTGGAATTGCTTTGATTATACCAAGGTATTTTAACCAGTGAATGAAGATGCCAATGAAATAAATAAACTTAGCACAGAATAAGCAAGGGGCCAATTTCAACTTGCTTATGTTTATTACCTTTATTACCTTGTGTAAATTTTAAATAAGTTGATTATAGAATAGGACTAGGTATTGTCGATGGATTTTCCTCTTCACTAACAAAAACAATTAACTCTGGCCACAGCAGTATTTTGCATCTGCAGGAAGTACAAAGTGATAGATTTTGTTGGTTTTTATTCTCATTCCCATGCCTGGATTTGTTCCAGATGAGATTTCCTAGAGTCTCACAAGCAAGATGTCCACAAAGTTTTGTTTAGGCATCTGCTACTGAAGTTAAGTATTTTTGTGAAAATAGTTTTTTTTTCTTCTCTTAGTTCTTGAGACATTATCTTTGTACTTTAACAACTCCAAAAATGGACAATTCAAAATATTTCTGCAGAAATAAGATTTCTTCTTAGAGTCACATTGGCTTAGACCTTCAACTCCAAAGTCAAAAGGTCTTTTTTTATCTGCAGCTCTTCACTTCCTGGTCTATGTTATCCATGTTATTGTACAAAAACAGTTTGATTTTATCAGCCTGTGACCTAGACTTTTTTTTCACTTCCAGGTCTATGTTATCCATGTTATTGTACAAAAACAGTTTGATTTTATCAGCCTGTGACCTAGACTTTTTTAACCCAAATACATTTCTTCCTTGTCCCAACTGCAACCTTTCTGCAATGTTGGGTAGTGGGTAGTTAAGTTATTTACCAAAAAGGGAAATGATGAATGGGCAAATGAATAGACAGATGGAAAGCATGGTAATAATATGATACTGTCCTCCCTATGGCAAGTAGTGCAATTACAAAAGTAAATATGGAATTAAAAACCTTTTATGAGAAGGCTGTATGAGTTTATGTAAAACAGGGTGCCTGCAGAATTATTTACCATAGGGGGGGACAAACATCTAGTGATCATCTTGCCTCTATGTGCATCCATGGTGTAAGAATAGGACTGCCCAAAACAGGCCCTGCAGAGTTCAGTTCAATGATAAATTCTAACAAGACAGCGATATAAAGCCTATACTAAAATTGTGCAATATGTATGTGTGTGTGTGAGAGAGAGATTTATACAGTTAGATAATAGTTTGTTATATGTGCCTTTAGATAAATCATTCATTCCACCCACAGCTCCCTTACCAGATTTATGTGTGGTATATACATTCTTGTCAGGATTATCCATTTCAAATAGACCAGCCAGATGATGTGCATCATGTGATGCAAGTGAAGACGGCGATCTATTTCTATTCTGCTGATTATCCTCTAGTGTTGAGTTATATGTAGGATTACCAAATCCATCTGGGTGGGAAAATATTTATAAGCATCAACAAAATAAAAACAATTATTGATGAACATCTAAATGTATAATAATGACAACATAGTAGCAATCTCAGCCCAGCAGACTGCTCAGGACTTTTTTAGATTATATGCCACATGCATTTTATATTTCGTATGAAGAATCAATTCCTTTAATCACTTATATTTAATCTGGTCAACTGTAACAAGAATGTAAAACTTAACCATAGGTATGAACAGGTGGGTGATTGGATCAACAAGGTTATCACTTATAATTATCACTCCTACATTTAACATATGCCCTAAAAAATTATTTAGAAGTATGAGAAAAGTATTACTTGCCCAACCACAGTAACAATTTGAGTTGTATTCTTAAAACAATATTTTCTTAAAAATAGGTTATCTCCCTTTACATGTCAAGCTTTATATCTATTTTCTGTCTTTCTTTCTTTCTATATATATATATATATATATATATATATATATATATATATATATATATATATATATATATATATACACATGTACACATATACATACATACATTCATACATACCATGTGCAACAAATTCCAGATCCCTGGTGGTGTTATCTTGTTCTCTGTTTTGATGTTTTAGTCGTTTAACTCTTCTCCTGAAGTACAGCACGCCGAGGATAAGCAAGACAAGAAGGATGGTAGCTACTATTACAACCACAATAACAAGTGTTACAGGTGTTGAGAACTCCTGCTCTTTAACAGACTGGTTTGCTGATGGCTTCACTGAAAATAGGAGATTACAACTTAGTTGATCTGATGAGTGGGAATATAGATTATAGTGTTTGTACTGTTGGATTCTGTGTGGTCAAGACTAAAGTATGCAATATACTTCATCAACTACAGTATCAACTTTATAACCATAATTTTTTATATTTTATTAAAATTTGTTTCCCCAAAATTAATGAGAATACTTTTGAAAAGAAATCTTGTTCTGGTCACCATTTTTTATCACTGCATAGTTCCTAAATGCATGTTGTGTAACATAACAATGTGATTACATGCTGTTATATCATGAAACCATTCACTGAAAATTGTGCTACATAGCAACAAATGTAAAAAAATCTATTAGATGCATTTCAACACAAGAAATTACAGAGCCATGTCACACAATGCCTAATGATGGTTTAAATGTTCTAAACCAAGTTCCACTGCGGGCTTATTTCAAACAGTGCTGAATATGAATTTAGATGGATCCAAATCACAAGGGATTTCATAACACACTCAAACTGAAGTTCCAGACAAATTGTTGTGGAATTTAGTGAAACAAAATTTGGATACGTGTGCATTGAAAAGAGTATTACATGTACATTACTTTGTATTGTTTGCATACATCAAACCTGCTTTAATAAATACTACTTGTTTCTAAATAGAAAAGGAACAAAATCAGCTCCTGTTTGCTTAAAATTAAGAAAATCACAATCAAAATTAGTTCATGTTAATGCTCATTTATCATCAAAATTTCCCAGTTACTGTGGTGCAATTTTGAAGAATCATCCCAAAAGTTGAATAAGAAACCATATTTTTCATTAAGTCATTTTTACCTTGATAAAACATTTTCTGTATAAATGATGCATAATATGAAAATGATAGTAAATTACTATGGGTGAATTACTCTGTGTGAATTACTATGGGTGAATTACTACTGG
Source organism: Potamilus streckersoni (assembly GCA_016746295.1). Lineage (NCBI taxonomy): Eukaryota > Metazoa > Mollusca > Bivalvia > Unionida > Unionidae > Potamilus > Potamilus streckersoni. Next base: position 1,455,735 of record JAEAOA010000720.1, read on the forward strand.
TAAATTACTATGGGTGAATTACTATGGGTGAATTACTATGGGTAAATTACTATGGGTGAATTACTATGGGTGAATTACTATGGGTAAATTACTCACTGCAAGAAGTAAATATCAATTGCACTAAATCTTGTAAAGTGAAATTCATGTTTTGGTTTTAATTTTTAATTTGGTTTAAGTGGAATCGTCATCAATGGCATATGCCTCAATTCTACCCAAATGTGAAAAGACTCATTCAGCTGTCATGGCAATGCCTAAACCTACTACAAATTAAATGCTTATCAAGATATAAATTATCTGCAGCCAATTACAACATACTAAAGATGTCAACATCAAATTAACATCTGGGTATAGGTTGGCCAAGTCTCTTGGTTGCATGATAGGACAAACAGATGGATGTATGCCAAGTAGTTTGGATTTGATTATTTTTTTCTTTGAATTGGTAATAATTTATTTATTGTACTGGAATAATATGAGATTCTTGCTCTATCAAAAAAGTCCACATTGAGTGCATGAAACATAGTTTTTCTTTTTCAATTTAAAATTAGGATCTTTCAGCATATCAACACAAGAAGGTCAATTACTGCGGAGGCAGCTGGAGTAAATTGCATTGTCCAAGGAAACGCACACCAAAGGTAGCTGACACAGACTAATCTAATTGCAGGATTTGAACCTGTACCCCTCACATCAATTGCTGAGCCACCATGCCCTCCTTTGAATAAAGAGATACAACTGAGTAAAATGCACTCAAGTAAATATACAGATAATGGCTTCTATTCTCAAAAACTCTGTTTCCTTGGTAACATTTTTAGACTTAGAGCAGGATTTTCATTGACAATAATTGCATATTCAGGTCACAATTTCTCACTTAATTTCAGTAAAATAACTTTTAGAATGAAAAATTAATGCAGATAAATTTAAAGTCAAAACCAAATTATACTTTTGTATGATTGTTTCTTGTTATAGTTTTTCTTTGCATTAGAACTGCACTGATGAACTCTGATGAACAAATCACTGGATTCATATAATTTGATCTTTGAAGAAAGAACTTAACTTTTATACAGTGTAGCCTAATGACTAGCATTTGCAAAGCTGTGTGATTTTGTCTACCATCATGAAAGACTTAAAAGCTGATACTTACAAAGGCATCCATTCACAGAACTGCAGTACTCCATGTCTAAGCACCGACAGGTCTGGTTGCACAGATTTCCGTACATGCTTGGAGGGCAGCCTAGGAAATGAATGAGAGAATTTATTAAACTAAGGACTTTAAATCCTAAATAATACTAAAGTCCAAAGTATACAGTGTTCTTAATTCCAATAGCCTTGAAAGGGCCAATACACTAATAGTCTTGAATAGTTTGATGTGCCAATAGTCTTGATGTATCAGACTAACATACTCCAGAATGTCTTCAAATGAATTCACAATAATCTCATAATAGTGTTAATCCAATCAGAGAGCACTTTGTAATTCCAATGAATAGTTAAGATAAGTAATTTTGTCTCAAATTATAACTGAACACAACTAAATTTGATTTCATAAAGACATGCTAAGATAGACATAAATAATTCTGTTGATTACAAACTTATATAAGAATCTAAGACACAATATAATGACCAGGATGTGTCCAAGTTTGCTTAAAGGACTTTCTACAGTCAAAGAGCCATGTAAATGTGTTGACAAATATTATCTTAAAACATGCATGGGTTTGTTGTTCTGGCCCCAGCCACTGTAGCAATTCACCTACTGAAAATAAATGGCTGTTAATATTATCCTAGGTAATTACTGATAATGTCAATCCTTTCTGTTTGGACAACCATTTGTGCTACATATGTAAACAAATGGTGATAACAAAATACATAATTTTGTCCCCATAATTTAGTTGGTAACATTGCAGTATCTTCCTTCCATCATTCTGTCCATTTTACATGGCCTCCTAAATTGTTTCAGGTTAATCCACAAAACTTTGAAGATATTTTACCCTGGAGGCAACCATCTGTAATAGTGGGTTTCTCCTGACTGTGAGTGAAACTGTGCATGGCCATCAAGGGTATGGAAAATAGTATGGGAATATGCAATGGTATACCATTGCAGTTCCTTTAGTTAAACTTGAAATTAAAAAACATAAAATGTAAATATCCAAATGTCCAGGTGTACTTACAGTTCAACTCAGTTAAGGTTTACTATCCTAGGTTTTGACCAGTACATTTTATACATTTTCCATAATACAGAAAGTCAAGGTGCAGCAATAAGATGAAACATGTATTTTTGTATACTTTGATTTGTATGAAGGTTATCTGAATTTGAATTTAAAGTAATTATTAAGATTTAAATGAACATTTAAGTAAACTTTATTGGAAGACAAGGTTTGTACAAGATCTAGTTTCTTCCATGTACCCAGCATCACAGAACCTGACATAGTGATGCCAACCCATCAACATGCTTATCTAGAATACTTGTACACATTGTTTTGGAACTTGAGCCAGTCTTCTGGATACATCTCTGTTTCAAATATGCTTAACCGAGGGCTTCATCATGCAAGCACATACTTATGCAAGATCATGCTTGATGCAAGCACTTAACATTAAAGATCCTACTTGATGCAAGCACTTAACCATGCAAGACCCTGCTGGAAGCAAAACACTTAACAGGATGCAAGTACCTAACCATGGAAGGTCCTGCTGGAAGCAAGCACATAACCATACAAGATCATATCAGATGCAAAGAACTTAACCATGAAAAAACAACAGGATGCAAGTAGTTAACCATGCAAAACTCTGCAGAACAACTGGGACTTAATCCTATACAATAATCTATTTCAATCAAGTAAGCCATCATAAAAATAAAACAAGAACTGCATTTAGAGCTGCAATTTTTGATGACAACTTTGGAATAAATGCATAATTTGCAGCAATGAACAATTTCTTTATGCACTGTAAGTTCTATATATAACTGTGCTTGTCTGAAGTTATCAGCATAATATTGCTCCTGCTGACAGCTGACCTTGTTGCATGATGGAGTGTTCAATCAGTATAAACAATCATCAATTTTATTTTAACTGAAACCTGCAAGTTCAAATCCAGGCAGTAAATGACTCAGTTTATATTAAATACTTATCAATTATTCTGTAATCTCTTACAGGTACCATTACAACAAATCTATTTTTATCTTTATTATTAATGTCCTAATTCTTGATGAACTTGAGTCTTTTTTTAATGCTTATGTAAGTATAAAAACCATGTTAATGTCTATGCAAGAATAACCACTATGCTAATGTGTTAATGCCTATGTAAGACAACAATCATGTTAATACCTATATAAGAATAACATCCATGTTAATGCCTATGCAATAATAGCAACCATGTTAATGCCTGTGTAAGAATGTTAATGCTAATGTATGAATAAAAACCATGTTAATGCCTATGTAATTATAACAAGCATGTTAAAACCTATGTAAGAATGTTAATGATGATGGAAGAATAACATCCATGTTAATGAAGTTGTAAGTAAGAATAGCATTCATATTAATGCCTATGTAATAATAACAACCATGTTAATATCTATTTATGAATAACAATGTTAATGTATAAGCAAGAATAGCAACCATGTTAATACCTATGTAGGAATAATAACCATATTTAGCTTGTTAAATAAGAATTGATGGAACTGTGGGAAAATAGTCTTTTTGTTCCTAATAGTTCTGGCAGAAAACATACAAGTAAGCCATATTTGATCTAACAAGGTATGTTATGAAAAGAAATCATTTAATTTCTACTTACTCTGTGAACACATGAGCCCAGTATAACCTGCATAACAGTGACAATGTCCATCATAAGGTCTACAGATTCCATTCTCGCAGGCACAGTCATACTTACAATCCAGGCCATACTTGTTGGTAGGGCACGCTGAAATATGGAGAATATGTTTGTAATTGTATATCTGTATTTTTTTAGGTAAATCTCTCTTGTGGTAAAAGATTTTTAATTGGTATATATTAACATCACAAGTTTCTTACAAATACAATCAAACCTGGTATCTCGATTAGGTTGGAGCTGTAAAAAAATTGTTGATATAACTAAGTCTTGAGATATCAGGGTTTAGTTAATAAATCTACTGCAGAACAATGATTATGTATTTTTAGTACCAAAAATGAGGAGTTTTATTTCTAAAAACGAATGGCATTTCTAATGCACAATAAAAAAAATAATTCAGTCATGCCTAGTTGCAGTAAAAAGGAGACTGGATGTCTTTTAAATGATATTAAGTAACATTATTAGTCACATATTTTTACAACAATAAGTTACTGCGACAACATCATTGGTTAAAAGTTGTTTTTATTTTCTTGTGAATAGCCTCATCCCTTTGGTAACCTCAGCAAGACAATGATTTTCTCATGCTATCCAAAATCTAGGCCAATAGAATTACATGTACATGTAGGACTGTACTTATCTGCTTTTTTTAAAAGTGTTTTTTTTTGTAAGAATTGACATGTGACTAACAGCAAAATGTAACTGACCAATATTGTTCATGAAAATCTATCTTTTGTGATTTGATCATCAGAGGTTCCTTTACACCAGTATATGCCAGTTTTTAATGATAAATTTTGCTTCTGTGCCAGAAAAAGGTGGGGCTGTCGATATTCACATACCAACAAACTGTCAAATGTGTTTCAAGTCTTTAAAGTTAACTGTTTCAGCATCAAATTCTGTATGTAGGCAATTCCATTCATGTGGTTAGAAGACAATGTATTCCTTTCATACAGTTGTAGTCCCATATCACACCCGACTTTGATAAGAGATCATCGGCAAGAACACAGCACCAGAATAAGAGTCTGCTAATATCTATGATGTATTGCAAGACTCTGAAAGTCACGATAATCACAGCACAAGGGAAAGCACCCTTCTTTCTGTTTCAAATTTCAATCCTATCAGTCGCCTTTTGCTTCATTCCTTTTGTGTTGAAGAATATGTTGGGTTTTTTTGTAGGGCTTAACACAATTTTTTCAGCACACTATAGGCTATACACGGCAGCCAGTATTAATGGTGGAGGAAGAAACCGGTAAATCACATGAAAGAACCACTGACCCACGAGAAGCTACTGGCAAGCTGTAATCATCGTAAAGCAATTACCATTTTCATAAAAAATATACTTGGTGCTATAGACTATTTTTTTTACAATACTATTGGTGCTTTTATTTTACTCTTGTTCAAAACAAATTAATAACCAGCTGTGGAGGGTTAAGTGTGTGTGGAGAGACAGCTTAGTATGTAGTTTTGCAGGTTTTTATTTTTAGATTATTGTGAGACACATGATCTATCCATGCTGAAGCTAAAGGCTTAAACTCGCTGCAACAATTTTAAGTCTTAACAAATTTGTTTTAAATACATTGTCTAAAACAAATTAGGTATTTTTGGCTACATATAATGATGTAAACCTGAAAATTTTTTTGAGTTATAGATAAAATCAAATTCTCAATGATATGTGGAACAAACTATATTCTTGTGGTGTATACATGCAATAATGTCCTAATGTCCATTATGTATGCAGCTTCTGTAAAGGTCAGAAATGCATGCATAGAGTTTCTTTACTCTAAAGTATTGTTTACATGATAAATTTCTCCACTCTGTGTAACTAATAAACCATGCATTGATGAGATTGATTGATTAGCATTTGTACTGGTAAATTTGGGTCTCATACTAACTATATGAGGTACTAGTAATAGTGGTAATAGCAGAAATGATGGATCATTTCTTGTAAAATTTCTCTGAGATGAACATTAAAAGTTGCATTTCTTTGAATTAAGCAGGTCCACATATTACTTTGGTCCAAAACTTACACTTGACATAACTGTGTTATTGACATAACAGGGGTCAAGATAAGCAGGGAAAAATTAGCGTAACAAAAACGGATTTTTTGGGACTGGACCAAATTGCTTGACATGTACAGATTCTTGAGATAACCAATTTTGAGATAAGTGGATTTGACTGTATTGTAAATTTCGCAGAACCAATTTTCTCAGCTGATATATTCTGAGATTATAAACAAAGAATCCTGAGAATAACTATAACATGTTATCTCTTACTAAGTGAAGATATTTTACATTTTTACATCTACAAATAATATTAAATTTTAAAAATCCATAAATCTTTGTTTCACTTGTATTGATGCCACTGCACAACCTCGTAATACATTATTTTACTAGACAACTGCTGTGACCTGTACTTCTGACCTTTTGAACTCATCATTCCTTTATTAATATGCAACAAATGTAATAACAATACATTTTGGAAATTGAAGACAAAGCATCTTAATGCCTATAAAAATTTACCCTAACAGATTAAACACCAATTCAAGCTGTGACATTCACCTCTGATTCTTGGATATATGATTCCACAGGATGTGATGTGTACATTGGTGAATCTAGCTGTAAGTATACTCATCTTAACAGAGTGTTAACAAGTGTTGTCCCAAAAATTTACAATAAAAATTGTAACTATGACCTCTGACCTCATATCGGGTGACATATTAATATTCCATGGTAAACATCTTTATTTTTACTCATGATAATTTTTAAAAGTAATCATTAAATACTACTGGCAGATACAAAACTTAAACCATTTACCACCATCTTGAATTTCAACATTTGCTCACTGTGGCTTTGTCATTCAATCTCCAGGCAGTCAATCTGCCTTCCTTTCCCCTGTCCCAGTCTCACCCAGGTACAACTGAGGCAAAATTCTGATAATGATCTCCTTATGAAAACAGAATGATGCTCTTTAAGAACACTAATAAAAAGTTATTGTCAGACATATGGATGGATGGATATATGGATGGATATTGTGTCCATCATGTCTAGCCTTCTGTTATATTTGTTGTAGGTGAGACAAGCATGACTTTTGTTGTAGTAGATACCAGTAGCACTGTTTTGGGTTTTTGTACCAGAGAACAGTTTTTCATGTACTGTCATAAAGGTGAAAATCAATTTAGGTGATCTATCTCTTGCAAAATCTTTGATCAAAATCCCCTGCCTCCTTTTCAGTCTAAATGCAAAGTAAAAGTAAGTAATACTACTGTGGCCAAATATATTCATACATGGATTAACATTAAATGAATATTGATAATGAATATAAATCAATATGCACATGTTCACCTGATAATGTCTCCCAATTTTCCAGGTAATAATCAAAAGCTATGACACCAGCTAGGCGCAAGATGATTATTCAAATACTATATACAGTTGATGCCAAAAAGGGGCATAACTCTAGAAAAACTTTTCAGATGAAAGAACCACAAAAGCACTCAATACTAACATGCACATGATCTGCACATGTTGACCTGATGATTCAAGTTGTGCAGACAAGAACTATAAAACAAAACATATAATTTTAACATCAAATGGAGCATAACACTGGAAATAAATCCTAAATGAATAATATTGACATGACTGTATTCACATGTTCACCAGATTTCAAAATGCATGCCAAGTTTCAGGGAAATCCTCAAAAGATGGACTAGTTACTAGTACATGAATCATTTGCAATATATATATATATATAACTGATTGTGTATTTTTAATGTTGCTTTCATAATTTTTCAGTCCTATCGCTTTTTATTTAGTGTAGATGAGCTCTAAACTACTGTAATAGGAGTTTGATGACTGAATTTCATGCAGTCAATTAATGTTTTCCATGACTCGATACATACATATAAAGATGAAGAACTAGTTGCATGCATAAACATTTTTGGATGTACTGAAATACATTTACAAACAAAATCTGCACAGTCATTTATTACAGACACATTAGCAAATGAAAATCAAATATTAAACTTTCAGTATTGACAGTTGAATTGTAACTTACAATATTGACAGTTGAATTGTAACTTACAGTATTGACAGTTGAATTGTAACTTACAGTATTGACAGTTGAATTGTAACTTTCAGTATTGACAGTTGAATTTTAGCTTACAGTATTGACAGTTGAATTTTAACTTACAATATTGACAGTTGATTATTAAACTTTCAGTATTGACAATTGAATTTTAACTTACAGTATTGACAGTTGAATTTTAACTTACAGTATTGACAGTTGAATTTTAAACTCACAGTAATAACAGTTGAATTTTAAACTCATAGTACTGACAGTTGAATTTTAAACTCACAGTATTGACAGTTGGGTCCATAAAATCCTGGATAGCAGATACACTTCCCTGTGACAGCATCACAGTATGCCTTTGTGTTGTCACACTCCTTACTGCATATTCCTGAGCAATTTTGACTGTAGGTATTTGGTGGGCAGGCTGAAAATATTTCATAATAAGTAGTAATGAAGTAAACCTGTGAACCATGGATTAGCAACATCTACAGCAACACCAAACTAAAATATCTACAGCAACACCAAACTAAAATATCTACAGCAACACCAAACTAAAGCATACTAACTTTTTCCAAGAAACAAATGTTTTTCAACATTTTATGAAACTTAAATAAAAACCGATTTCAGGAAATAATACAAATCAACAAAACTATATAGCAAGCATTGCCCTTGTATATTATTTAAATAATGCATATACAGTGACTAGGATAAATACTCACCAACTTGACAGTTGGGCCCAGTATAACCAGGTGGACAGCTGGCAAGTTCACACACACCTGTGACTGGGTTACACTGCTCATTTTGACCACATACTTGACATCTGAAGGCACAGTCTTTGCCATACGTGTTGCCACCACATTCTGAAAAAAAAAGCCCCTCTCTTTATTCCTTGAATTAGGCTTATACTTGTTTTTCTTTTGCATTGTCAAGTGCAAATAAAGCAAAGAGTTAATGTTGGTCATCCTGTCTCAACAAAGATTTACCAGTATAGTAATAACAATGTCTGACTATCCAACAGATTAACTTGCATTTTATAAACAACTGAATTAGAGGACACAATGAGTTCACTATTATTTATGGGGTTCAAGTTTCACAGATTACATATTTATGCATAAAATGTACACAACAGAACACTAAATAAAACATATATGTTTAAGACTTACTCTGTTCACAGTAGGTGCCCAGGTATCCTGGAGGACAGATACAATTTCCAGTGGTGCTGTCACATGTTCCATCATTCTTACAGTTGCAGCTGTTAAGGCAATTAGGGCCCCACTTACTGGCAGGACAGGGGGACTTGCAATTTAAACCTAAAATGGAAGGATCATATTAACATTCCTGCTCTTCCACATTAAAAAACATACTATCGCACAAGTCTGTAAACAGACAGACAGATAAACATCTCATCACCAGAGTTTATTTATGGTCTCTCTCCAGAGTCTGTGAAGTAATATTTATCAAAAGAAAAATTCAAATTTTGATAGACATTCACGATTAACCTGTTCAGGAACTCAGAAAATGTACTGACCACTTTTTTGTGAGGGTGGAAAAACAATGAATACTTTATTTTTCAACCTGTGATGTAAAGTAAAATAATGGCTTATATAAGGATTTAATGAACATAAAATATGAAAAGGGGTATTTTGGGGGTGAGAAATAAAAATAACTTAATAAATACTTTGCTCAAGATATCTGCACAATCTCACATATCTAAAGACTAATTTGGTTTGTTTTTGTGGTTCAATGCCATTTTTCAACACATGGTAGGCTATACATGGTTTGTATGGTATTTGGTTTCTACTCTTGGATCCTGGTGCATTTTGTGTAGTCATGGAACTCTACAAGCATAACAATTGATTTTAGAATCAAGAATCCAAAATATAAATTCTTGCTATAGTATCCTTGCTATGAGTCACTGTATAAGTCTTAATGAAATAATTTGCTTCATAAGGGTCTATTAATCTAGTAAGAAAACCCCATAAATAAGTCAAGCTTTGAATAAATAGGGTACTGACCTATTTGGAAAGCAATAAGTGCATATCTTTGTTTAGTTTAGTTCAACTAGCTAAACCAGCAATTTAGGTGCTTGATCTATAAGCATAACATTTACCATTATGTTATGACCCTGATCAATAAACATGATATAAACTTGATCTACCAACATGTTATGACCCTGATTTACTAAAATGTTGTGACCCTGATCTACCAGCATGTTATGACCCTAGTCTACCAATTGTGACCCTGATCTACCAACATGTTATGACCCTGATCTACCAACATGTTATGACCCTGATCTACCAGCATGTTATGACCCTGATCTACCACCACGTTATGACCCTGATCTACCAACATGCTGTGACCCTGATCTACCAGCATGTTATGACCTTGATCTACCAGCATGTTATGACCCTGATCTACCAAAATGTTGTGACCCTGATCTACCAACATGTTATGACCCTGATCTATTAACATGTCATGACCCTAGTCTACCAGCATGTTATGACCCTGATCTACCAACATGTTATGACCTTGATCTACCAGCATGCTATGACCCCAATCTACCAGCATGTTATTGCCCTAGTCTACCAGCATGCTATAACCCTAATCTACCAATATGCTATGATTCTGATTAACCAGCATGTTATGACACTAATCTACAAACATGTTATGACCCAATGATCAGCCATAGGGTTCATTTGATTCACATCATACTTATGATCTATCAGCACACTATGCCCTTTAGCTAGCAGCACATAATGAACTAATTGACCTGCAAAGTGTGACCTTGATCCACCTACAGTGTGACAATGATCCACTGTTACAATATGACCTTGATCAAAAAACACAGTATCACCCTAGATCTGCCATTACAGCATGACTTTGATGTTATGATGTCAGTTTGTCCTGGATATGCTAAAGGATCATACCAAGGATCATCTAGCACAGTATTCCCCTGATCTGCAAGTGCATTAGGTCACCAATTTACCCATGCAATATGCTGCCAATTTATAAGGAAATTATAATTAGGTTGAAATTAATATAATGAAATTAGGTTTTTTGATCAAGGTCATATTGTAACACTGGTCTACCAGTGCAGTATGCTTTTTATCTAACAGCATATTTTACCCCTTATCTACCAGCAAGGTATGACCCTGGTTTACCAGCATGTTATGACCTTGACCTACCAGTGCATTATGCCCTAATCTATGCATGCAGTCTGCCACTGACCTAACAGCACATTACAACCCTGATCTACTAGCTGAGTTTGAGTTTGATCTATCACACAGGTTTATCTTGATCTTCCTGTACAATATAACCTGGCCAGCCCTACATTATAACTAGAATCTACCAATATATTATGACTTTGATCTGCCAGCACATTTTGCCCTTGATTTACCTGCAGAATAGATCAAGGACATGATGTGCTGGTATATGATAAGCATACTATATTAGTAGATAAGGGCATTATTTGTAGATCAAGGATATGGCAGCACCATTTTAAGGCATAGGCATGCAGGGCATGTGACTAGAGTCCCACAAAGCAGTGGGACCCCACGGTGGCTCCAAAACAAAATTTTGGTGTTGGTTGTTGTAAAGGACCAAATTTTTATTTAATCTTTCTTTGTTAGAATTATTTATAGTAGAACACACTTAGCTGGCATACTGGTACCTTTTATCAAGATTTATGGGAAAATGGCCACTATGTTTTAGCCATAAAGTACAGATTATTTCAAGGTGAGGTCAGGAGTTATTAGTTTTTAATTAGGGGCTGAGTTTAGTTTGAACTTACCAAGCGGGGTTAAAGCTTTGTTCTGCTTAGAACTGATTTTGGAAGTAAGCACAGTCACAGACAGTTGTTGATTGAAATAATGCAGTGTTTAATACAGGAAAGGTGGGAATTATTTTAAATCTGATTAGTCACACTGTGGCAGTGGGGTGTAATTACAGGGAAAATATTGAGTTTAAATATACTGGAGAAAATCTGAATCTTCAGTCTACCATTCTCTATGAGAGGGAAGTGGGGTAAGAGCTGGACTCGAGAAAATATTTAAGTGTCATCCAAAAGAGAGACGGTTGTCTGGAGTTCTGACAGACACGAAAGCAGAAAAAGAAATGAAGCAATTGCATAAATCTCATATTCTTCTTGTATGCTATGATTTAATTGATTGTAGGTATTTTTGTATTTGCAGGAATCTATATACGTCGTTTATGCTAGGACATAATTGCTGGTAGAAGCATGTATTTGCAGATTGAAATTTATTTGTTGAGTCATAGATCAACTTTCTTGATATGGTATACTTGTGTCTAGTTGTTTATCTGAGTCGCACAACGGTATTGTCTTTTACATATACATTGACAATTTGCTAAGTTATAGTCTTGATTAATATAGGAACTAAGCAGGTAGAATTCTTACATATTTTATATGCGGAATTATGTATCCGACATAACTGTGTTTAGCTGATAATATTGTATTTATAGTCAGTGAATGAGTTGATGATTGTTGTTATAAAAGTAGCCAAAACTATTCAAAATGAATCCATTATGTATAATGGTAGCCTTGTTGTGTAGTGTGGAATTTCATTCATTTACATATAATGAGGTTTCGTGAAAAGGGCCAATGCCACCTGTTGCATAAATGGTATTTACAGTTGATTAGTCTAGGAACTAGCCGCATAGACTGTGAAGTAATAGAGCAATTTCTGACCTGGAGGGGGTCAGTCTAGTTGTGTATTTATGTTAATGTGATGGAAGATTTAGGCTCTTTGTTTTATTTTCATAAGGAGAGATAGTCTGAAAAAAGTACAACCCAAACTGCATGGGGAGGAAAAACAGTGTGTAAAAGAAAACAGCATGGAAAGGAAAAAGCAGTTGGAATGAAGTAAAAGTATCTTGAATTTGGGGAAAGAGAGAAAGTGGAACAGAAGATGTACTGAGCAATGGAACTGAAGTACAGTTTGAGAGGACCTGTGGGAGACAGCGAAGTCAAAAGGTTATGCATTCATTGCAAAAGGCAGAACCATTCGATTACACAGACTTGTATGATGATTTAGTCTCTATCTTAAAAAGCATCGGCTAGTTTATTAATGCCATTGTATTTTGAATTCCTTAATTGTCATTATATTTGAAATTCTTTAATGGTCATTGTATTTTGAATCTCCATAGTTAGTAACAAGTAAAGAAAGAATTATATATCTTGAACAGTCATTTCTGTAATGTTTATTTGTGTAAATTTTTATTGAGATTTTATTAAATTTTATTTTTACTTGTAACGGGGGCTCATCTTATTTGTTCTATATATTAGCTCAGATTACTACTTTATCCCTACTTGTAGTAGTTTATTTGATATCAGGCAAATTTCACCGCTGGAGGTCACTCCTAGACATGAAGCAAGTTTACCACAGTTGTGCTAGCAGTCTAGTACTATATTAAGGTATTTAACAAAATGACACACAAGCACATGGAAATGCAATACAATTCTGTATATGTGAGACTGAGAGATTGAGGCGCAATGCTGGTCACTTTAAAGGTCAGATTTTGTGCCTAAGGCTCCCAAACTTCTGAAAACGACTCTGGGGTTACACAGTGCTTGATCATCAGAGGCATAATGCACTTGTAAATCAGAGGTATACTGTGCTGGTAGACCAAGGGCATACTGTGCTGGTAGACCACGGGCATAATGTGCTGGTAGACCATGGGCACACTGTGCTGGTAGACCACGGGTATACTGTGCTGGTAGACCAAGGGCATAACCTGCTGGTAGACCATGGGCACACTGTGCTGGTAGACCACGGGTATACTGTGCTGGTAGACCAAGGGCATAACCTGCTGGTAGACCAAGGGCATACTGTGCTGGTAGACCAAGGGCATACTGTGCTGGTAGACCAAGGGCATACTGTGCTGGTAGACCACGGGCATAATGTGCTGGTAGACCATGGGTATACTGTGCTGGTAGACCAAGGGCATAACCTGCTGGTAGACCAAGGGCATACTGTGCTGGTAGACCAAGGGCATACTGTGCTGGTAGACCAAGGGCATACAGTGCTGGTAGACCAAGGGCATACTGTGCTGGTAGACCATGGGTATACTGTGCTGGTAGACCACGGGCATACTGTGCTGGTAGACCAAGGGCATACTGTGCTGGTAGACCAAGGGCATACTGTGCTGGTAGACCAAGGGCAAACAGTGCTGGTAGACCAAGGGCATACTGTGCTGGTAGACCACGGGCATACTGTGCTGGTAGACCACGGGCATACTGTGCTGGTAGACCAAGGTCAAAATATGCTGGTAGACCAAGGGCATAACGTGCTGGTAGACCAAGGTCATAATGTGCTGGTAGATCAAGTGCATACTATGCTAAAACATCTGGATCATACTGTTCTGGTAGAAGATCAGGTGCATTCTGTCCTGGTCAATCGAGAGCAAAATGTGCTGGCAGATCAAAGGCACAATGTACTGGTAGATGAAGGGCATTATAACTGTGCTAATAGATTAGTGGCATACTATGCTGGTATATTAGTGGCGTACTATGCTGGCAGATGAGGAGCATTATGTGCATGCCATGTCGGTCCGTGTTACAAATGGCTGTGCAATTAAAATCATAAGGATGGTAATGTACAGACTTTGATTGGCCAATGTATTATGTGACATCCAATCTGCATTTAAGATATTAACATCTGTGTGCATTAACTATACATTCAAACCTATACTGTGTAAACTCTGAGCTGTCACATATACAACAAGTCATTCTAAAAAGTTTTAGAACCAAGGTTACAAAATATGAATGAACCCTGAGATACTTGCCATTCCAGCCTGGTTTGCAGATACATTCCCCAGTCACATGATGACAACTTATACTTTTGGTCTGGACACAGTAACTGCTACACAACTGGGAACACTGGCTGCCAAACCTCCCAGCCTAATAAAAAAAAACAACAACAACACTGACAACATCATTATACATATACCCTCTGTTGTCTCATGACATCAACTCGGCAACATAATGGTATAAAAAGTATACATACCATATATTAAAAAGATCTACTGCTTTTGTTAAATCTTGCATAAGAATTTCATTTACTAAGTTCATGCCTTGATTCCAGCATATAATCTGGCAAGAAAGTAGCTACAAATAAAACCTTGAAAAACATCAAAACATCCTTGTAACTTTTCACTGTACAAAACTGATGCATGACATTACCACCTAATTGTGTGAATTTATTCATTATCAAGGTCACTGCATGTACTTAATTCCACGAAATCCCATTGGAAAAAAATAATCAGCTCTTAACAGATTCAAAGGGAGATAACTCAAGTTTTTAATGGTGTTAGGTTGACAAAACTTAATATTGTATTTTGTTCAAAATTATGGTAAGGAGTTCGGTAGAGTACAATATGAAATGTACTCAACTGTTCAAGAGACAGAAAGGGTATTAATAGTAAAATACAGTGACTTGAGAAAGATATGTGTGATCATATAATCTGCATGAACAGGCTGGTATGAATAATGGATCTGTCTGCATGAAATAAGCACAACAAGCTTAACAGAAATAGCATACTGTGAAAAACTGGAACACAAAGGGCTTTATGGTTCATTCTACAGATATTAAACAGCATGTGCCTGATTTCTACTACAGTATATGTGTATTCACAGCAGGCATGGCCTTAGTATGGCCTGATTTTTATCATTTTGGCAGGGCTCCCTGGATTTACACATAGAGGGCCTCCGAGAGTACAGCATTCAAAAATAAACTTTAAAATAAGCTTTATATGATACTGAAAATAACATTTTCTTCCATCACTTTAAAATTGTTTTCTCTTTATAGACATATCTTAAAATATTACTGTCATGCAGGGTCCCTCTGAGCATGGGACTCGATTGGACCAAATTGGTTCTAGCGGCCTAAAGCTGGCATTGTTTCACAGCTTCAAATTCACATAAAATGGTACAGAACCCAAATCCTCTAACACCATTATTGTTTTTGAACATAGAATGCATACTGATTTCAAGTTTTACCATAATCTGCTTTTGTGCAAAGGCTACATTTTGTTAAAAGGAATTTAAATTTTTGCATATGACTTTGACAGATAATGACATTCATGGCAAGGACATTATTATAAAATTTCTTATGTTAGCTCATGCTTGAAAACAACCACATAACCAACAAGAGACCAGTGTTTTGTTGAGCCCATCTTTTACTTCACTAGAACATAAGAAAATTTAACACATAACTTAATCTTGAGGGTGCAAATGAAATCAGATGGATTACAAGTGAGTCTACAATGTTTGGAGCTTCTGCAAAACTGCATGAGAACACTGAATGTAAATGTCATGAGTTTCTATGTAAGTGGGCAAAAAGAATGAAAATTTCAAGAGTTTCTGCACAAATGGGCAAACAGAATACAAATTTCAAGAGTTTCTACCTAAGTGGGTAAAACGATTGTACATTTCAAGAGTTTCTACATAAGTTGGTAAACATAATGCAAATTTCTGCACAAATGGGCAAACAGAATGCAAATTTCAAGAGCTTCTACATAAGTGGGTAAACATAATGCACATTTCAAGAGTTTCTACGTAAGTGGGTAAACAGAATGCAAATTTCAAGAGTTTCTGCACAAATGGGCAAGCAGAATGCAAATTTCAAGAGCTTTTAAATGAGTTGGTAAACAGAATGCACATTTCAAGAGTTTCTACATAAGTGGGTAAACAGAATGCAAATTTCAAGAGTTTCTACACAAATGGGCAAGCAGAATGCAAATTTCAAGAGTTTCCACAAGGCAAACAGAATGCACATTTCAAGAGTTTCTACAGGGTAAACAGAATGTACATTTCAAGATTGTTTGCATAAGTGAATAAACAATGCAAATTTTAAGAGTTTCTGCACAATTGTGCAAACAGAATGCAAATTTCAAGAGTTTATACAGGGTAAACAGAATACACATTTCAACAGTTTCTGCAGGGCAAACAGAGTGTACATCTCAATCATTTCTACATATGTGGGCAAAAAGAATGCAAATTTCAAAAGTTTTAACATGAATGGTCACGGATAATGCAAATGACAAAGGTTTTTACACAACTTTACAAACAGAATGCAAATATCAAGAGTTTTTACATTGATGGGCAAACAGAATACAAATTTCAATAGTTTCTACATGAATGGCCAGACAATACAAATTTCAATAGTTTCTACATGAATGGACAGACAATACAAATTTCAATAGTTTCTACATGAATGGACAGACAGAATACAAATTTCAATAGTTTCTACATGAATGGACAGACTGAATACAAATTTCAATAGTTTCTACATGAATGTACAGGAAGAATGAAAATTTCAAGAGCAGTAAAACAAAAGAGGTGCCAATATATTGTTCACAAGGATACAGTGAAATTTTAAAATACAGGGAATTATATAAATGTTTGATAAAACCTCTGGATATAATGAAGTCCAGGGGATTTCTGAAATCTTATTGCTATGTGTGAGTTTCATAATTACCAATTAAATATGCAACAGAAAACACTGTAAGGGACCATGTCATATATTATTTAATGCTAATATTTCAATGCAATCTGATAAAAAAAGTTTAATCTATGACATTTTATGGATCTCTAAACACAATTGTATGAATAGTCAATAAAGTAAAGATATTTGTGTGCCTTCATGTTTGTGTAAAATAATGTAATCTTAGTTGAACATACTCTATATCTATTATCCCCCTTTGAAGTTCAATGAATTATCTGGCTTGTAGACTGCATTAATTTAACATTTTGAATGCTTAAATTTTGGTTTTGTCCAAACATGAGATAACTATAAATGCAAAGTACTGCAGAAGTGACATTTGCTTACACTTTGTTGCTCAGTGCAATATTCTTTTTGCTTAAACTACATTGCTCAGTACAATATTTATTTACTTACACTGCATTGCTCAGTGCAATATTTACTTATACTGCATTGCTCAGTACAATATTTATTTACTTAAACTGCATTACTCAGTGCAATATTTACTTATACTACATTGCTCAGTACAATATTTATTTACTTACACTGCATTGCTCAGTGCAATATTTACTTATACTGCATTGCTCAGTACAATATTTATTTACTTACACTGCATTGCTCAGTGCAATATTTACTTATACTGCATTGCTCAGTACAATATTTATTTACTTAAACTGCATTACTCAGTGCAATATTTACTTATACTACATTGCTCAGTACAATATTTATTTACTTACACTGCATTGCTCAGAGCAATATTTACTTATACTGCATTGCTCAGTACAAAATTTATTTACTTACACTGCATTGCTCAGTGCAATATTTACTTATACTGCATTGCTCAGTACAATATTTATTTACTTACACTGCATTGCTCAGTGCAATATTTACTTATACTGCATTGCTCAGTACAATATTTATTTACTTACACTGCATTACTCAGTGCAATATTTACTTATACTGCATTTCTCAGTGCAATATTTACTTATACTGCATTTCTCAGTGCAATATTTATTTACTTACACTGCATTACTCAGTGCAATATTTATTTACTTATACTGCATTTCTCAGTGCAATATTTACTTACACTGCATTTCTCAGTGTAATATTTACTTACACTGCATTTCTCAGTGCAATATTTATTTATACTGCATTTCTCAGTGCAATATTTATTTACTTAAACTGCATTACTCAGTGCAATATTTATTTACTTGTACTGCATTGCTCAATGTAATATTTATTTACTTACACTGCATTTCTCAGTGCAATATTTACTTACACTGCATTTCTCAGTGCAATATTTACTTATACTGCATTTCTCAGTGCAATATTTATTTACTTAAACTGCATTGCTCAGTGCAATATTTATTTACTTGTACTGCATTGCTCAATGCAATATTTATTTACTTACACTGCATTTCTCAGTGCAATATTTACTTACACTGCATTTCTCAGTGCAATATTTATTTATACTGCATTTCTCAGTGCAATATTTATTTACTTAAACTGCATTGCTCAGTGCAATATTTATTTACTTACACTGTATTGCTCAGTGCAAAATTCATTCACTTACACTGCATTGCTCAGTGCAATATTTATTTACTTACATTGTTTTGCTCAGTGCAACATTTATTTACTTACACTGCATTTTCCAGTGCAATATTTACTTACACTGAATTGCTCAGTGCAATATTTATTTATTTACACTGTACTGCTCAGTGCAATTTTTACTTACACTGCATTGTTCAGTGCAATATTTCCCAGTGTATCCAGGCTGGCATCTACAGGTCCCCTCAAATGGGTCACATACTGAAGTCATTTTTGAGCAAAGACACTGAGAGGCACAGTTCAGTCCATAATATCCATCACAGGGAGATGTACAGAATGTTCCATTCCAACCTGAAACAGGGGACCAAAGTACAACTATAATAAGGACAATCAAGAAAAAGCTGAAGAGGCAAAGGGTGTGTCCCCATTAAGCAAAATTTGACAGAATACAAATTTAAAAAAAAACAAACTCTGATTGTTATAAAAAGAAGAAATTACAGAATAAAAACTTGATCATTGATTGAACAGAAATATTAATGTATTATTAATAACAAACACTGAGATTGAAAACCTAAAACCATTTCTAACAGAGATATCTCCACACAAATGGACTTTCTAAAATCAAGATTGTTTTTGAAAAATTAAAAGTCACCCATGATAAATCCTATTAAGAGTTATTGCATATATTCACTTACAAGACTAATCCAACTGTACACTATAAAGGACTAGATCAACATTACATAGTGAACTAACAGATCCGAGTCAATGTAATTTGCTAGAAAAAATTGGTAGAACAAACAGCAATGGCCATAACCTTGCAGAGCAGGATCTACATTGTTTGCAGTTAGGCCAAAATTATATGTAAATATATACAATGATAAGCTGAAGTTATCAGAGCAATATATCAAGGAAAAAGGGGCAAAGTCATTTAGGCTCAAGGAAGTTCTGTTTCAACAAAGGCATGATTTTTGAATCTCGATATTTATTGTAACAAATATCAGACAGTGATCTTCCTGGATATTTTGATATGATTTTTTGTCTATTACTGGGATGGAACTGGACACCATATTTGGAAGAGCATCTCTGTAAGCAATATGCAGAAATTTCCATATTTATCTTTTCTCTTTAAATGTAGGTTCTAAACTTCAGATTAAGAGTTTTCAGTATTGGCTTGCCCAGTAATGATATTTTTACCTTTTCTGAACAGTAGTTTTATTCCTTCATCTTTCCTAATTTTTTTTATATAGTGTGGCAGACAACGACACATGACTGATTAATACAGACAACAGCATGCTCATGATTATGGTATTTATTTAATAGTTATTAGGTAACCTATTCTTCATGCAAAAAAACTGGTCTTACATTCCATCAACACATTTCTCTCAGTTCATCCTTCCCTTTGGAAGTCCATTTCCCTCATAATCACTAAATTCACTCCCTGAACTGAAAGTTTTTTAGACATTTCTCATTAGATTTATAACAAGTTACTACTGATATCAGACATGCCTCTTTTAGTAGTAGATTATGCCATGAACCATTCTTCTAACCATGCAGATGTGTACTGTTAAAATACAATAGCTTACCAAACAACTCAGTAGTTGCTCATTAGAGACAAAAGTTATTCCAGGTTTGTTAAGAATCTAACACTGACTGAATGCAATTAAAGTCACTATCTGAGACAAAGGTAGATTGTGAAAACAAACTCCAGTGATTTCCAACTCAAGTACAATGGTTCTGACATGCAATTTTGAGCTGAAGTTTATTGCTAATTTTTTAATTATTTTTATTATTTATTAATTTTGTGAAAAAAATTCTGGTTATTGGGACTATGGCAATATGACAGTATGTGTAAATTATGTTATGTGTGGAACCATATTAAAATATGAAATCATGTTATAATATGAAATCATGTCATAATATGCAAAATCATGTTATAATGTGACCTAATGTTTAATGTGAAATCATGTTATATGTGGAATCATTTTATAATATGAAATCATGTTATAATGTGACCTAATGTTTAATGTGAAATCATGTTGTGTCTGGAGTCCTGTTATAATATGAAATCATGTTATAATGTGACCTAATGTTTAATGTGAAATCATGTTATATGTGGAATCATTTTATAATATGAAATCATGTTATAATGTGACCTAATGTTTAATGTGAAATCATGTTATATGTGGAATCATTTTATAATATGAAATCATGTTATAATGTGACCTAATGTTTAATGTGAAATCATGTTATATGTGGAATCATTTTATAATATGAAATCATGTTATAATGTGACCTAATGTTTAATGTGAAATCATGTTGTGTGTGGAGTCCTGTTATAATATGAAATCATTCTATATTTGCAGTCATGATAGGATACAAAATCATTTTATAATATAAAGTGTTATAATATGCAATTTATCATGTTATAATGTGAAATTATGTTAGTGGAATCCTGTTATATGAAATCATGTTATATTCAAAATTTTGTCATAATATGAAATCATGTTATATTTGAAATTTTGTCATAATATCAAATCATGTTATAATATGAAATCATTATAATATGAAATCAAGTTATAATATGGACTCTTATTATAATGTGCAATCATGTTAAAATGTGAAATCATGTTAGAATGTGAAATTATGTTATAATATCGAGATCTATAATGCTTTGGAGCTATATACTTAAATTTTAGTTACTGTATTTATTGCATGCATGGGACACTGATGACCCAGTGTCACCCAGAAGTTTTGGAGAAAAAAAAATTATTTGATGAATTTTCCATGGCCAGAAGAGAAAATGATTTTGCTGATAATATGATCATTAACATAGATGAAATTCTAGAATACTTAGATCTCATTCCTGGATGGACTGATGATAAGATGCAGGTCAAAAGTGTGAGAATTAGCACCACTGGTGCAGAGTTTTTAAAAATCTGACTTTAGTCTTTGCGCTTTCTGCTTTAGGTGATGTTTTGCCTCTAACAATAATTTTTCATGGCATGAGAAAAGCTAAGAAAGATACGTATACACCCAAAGAGTGGATCGTATGTGCACAGGAGAGGGATTGTGTTGACAAGATGCTGCTGCAGTGGATTAAAGAATTTTATCTCAAATACACAGTTCTATATTATTTGAATTACAATTTCAGTTAGAGTGCATTTTCTGGTGTGTCATTTTTTAATAATTTAAAAGGTATTCCATGACTTGTGACTAAAAAAACAATGTGTCCCAGAACATACAGTGCACAAAAAAATTGTTTTTAAATTAATTTATGGGGTCTAAACAAATATGGTGTCCATACATAAATGGTAAATATGGTGTTATTCCTATCTGAGTAATCTGCATATACTTAAAAATAACACACCACATGACCTAAGCGAAAGACTTAACCAAGCTGTGACCAATGGATGGATGGATGGATGACCATTCAATACTCAAATCAATGTATTATGGTACTGCATACCAATATGGAATGAGCAAAATTGACCATAATACTTCTTTAAAAAATCTGAGACATTTTCACTTTTTTAACTAATGCAGAAATTAATTGTAAACATGACTGCAAATAATATTAGATTCGTGCAAGAATAAATTATGACTAAGTTATTACAAATTAGGTCTTACCAGGTGTACATGTGCACCGGCCATTGCTGGCATTACAAGAAGCTCCATTTTTACAATAGCATTGTTCTTCACATTTGTAACCAAATGTGCCCTCATCACATCTTTCTCCACATCTGGAATTAGTGAAGGCATATGTTTAATCTATTTTAAGTCTATCACAAAAATGTATCAATTAGAGTTAAGTGTCTATCATTATTTTGTTAATCTGTCAATTAATGATAACTCTATTATAATAAAAAAAACATTTAAAATTTTGCTGAATTTGGCTTCTTAATAAACAGGACTAGATGGTTATCTAGGATTAATACATTATTGTTGGTGATTTTATTCTATGTTAAATCGTGATTTTAAACAAGTGGCACATTAGATGCTAACTAAAACTATGTCTTTCAACAATCTAATAATGTTATTACAGCACACATATTGAGATCACTATTTTCTCTTTTCATCTCATTTGCAAATGCTCTGGCACAACTGAGATGCAAAGTTTGCACAGACCCTTGATGGGAAACAATGGGATTGCAAATACAGTAAAACCTTTTTAAATGGCCTGCTAAAAGTGACCATCTGTCATTTCCTACCACAACCATAAAGCTCTGATTAAAAATTTTGTAGGTATGCTTATAGTGTTTAATAGTCTCTATTTTGAACCAGACTAAAATACATGTAAATTATTCCAACACTTAGACCGGTTCTTGGCGTTACTGTAGCTAGCACCCATATGTATCACTATGATCCAGTATCCAACTCTTGGAATGGCTGTATTGTGTGAACATAGACAGATACCACTGACCAAGATGTAATCATTAGTAAAAATGACCACTTAATAACAATGGACAAACCTCTAACTAAAAAATGAGACAAATTTTAAAGTGGAGAAAATAATCATTGTAACTAAAAAAAGTAAAAATGAGCAGACCACTTGCAAAATTGTGATTTTAACAATCGGAAAACAAATTTAAAATGTTATAAAAATGAAAAGGAGCAAATTAGAAATTATTGCATATGCTAATATATGTACACATGATCTTCAAATTAAATGTGATTTCATATTTAATGATATAAGTATATCTGTATAATTATGTCTTTATATGAACGCAACACAATATTTTAGCAGGAACTATTCATACAGAATAAAATATATGTACTGTAATTGTGGTTATTTTTCTTTAAATAGTTATGAAACTGCACCTTGGAAACTGATCTTTTTGTACAAACCTGCTGAAAGAGATCACCTGACTTGAGAGACCATATTTTTTAGGCAGAAGGTGTGGTCTCCCATAACATGTTATTCTACAGTTACAAAGTGATGCAACACTTTCTGCATATAATATCGTCACCTAATGTCCCTATTACAAAGCTTTGCAGAGAGACAGTAAGAAAAACATTTCCAGTTAAATCATTCAGAAACATGAAATTATTTTGTAAACACTGATGTTGACTTTTCTGATATCCATATAATTTGATGATATAGGATTCACACTTCAGAGCCTAAGTTGTCAGATAAATTGTATTCACCTTAAGGCAAAAAAACAAATATTAAATACTCATCTTCAATCTACTTTGATGAAATTCAGGTATCCGATTTATCTGGCTTTTTAATTTTATTTTTTGACAAAAGTTCCTTTTAAAAGTTCATTTTGCTCTGCTGCATTGTTGTTTTAGTGCAAGAAAATTCAGTAATATCCATCTACCTGATAGTAAAATTAAAGACAATACTGTTGAGCATTTTCTTGAGCATGCTAGTAAAGTGCTTGCAATGTGCTTCCATTCATATCAATAATGTGCTTCCATACATTATAACTAGTATTGTGCTTTCATACATACTAATAATGTGCTTCCATACATACTAGTATTGTGCTTCCATTCATATTAATAATGTGCTTCCATACATACTAGTAATGTGCTTCCATTCATACAAGTAATGTGATTCCATACATACTAGTATTGTGCTTCCATACATACTAATAATGTGCTTCCATACATACTAGTATTGTGCTTCCATACATACTAATAATGTGCTTCCATACATACTTGTAATGTGATTCCATACATACTAGTATTGTGCTTCCATACATACTAATAATGTGCTTCCATATATAAAAGTATTGTGCTTTCATTCATATTAATAATCTGCTTACATACATACTAGTATTGTGCTTCCATGCAAATCAATAATGTGCTTCCATGCATACTAGTAATGTGTTTCTATGCATACTAGTAATGTGCTTCCATACCTACAAGTATTGTACTTCCATGCATATTAATAATTTGCTTTCATACATACTAATAATGTGCTTCTGTACATACAAGTATTGTGCTTCCATGCATATTAATAATGTGATTCCATACATACTAGCAATGTGCTTCCATGCATACTAGCAATGTGCTTGCATGTATGCTAGTAATGCACTTCCATACATACTAATAATGTGCTTCCATACATACAAGTATTGTGCTTCCATGTATATTAATAATGTGCTTCCATACATACTAGTATTGTGCTTCCATGCATATTAATAATGTGCTTCCATACATACTAGTAATGTGATTCCATACATACAATTATTGTGCTTCCATGCATACTAGTAATGTGCTTCCATGCATACTATTAATGTGCTTCCATACCTACAAGTATTGTACTTCCATGCATATTAATAATTTGCTTTCATACATACTAATAATGTGCTTCTGTACATACAAGTATTGTGCTTCCATGCATATTAATAATGTGATTCCATACATACTAGCAATGTGCTTCCATGCATATTAATAATGTGATTCCATACATACTAGCAATGTGCTTCCATGCATACTAGCAATGTGCTTGCATGTATGCTAGTAATGCACTTCCATGCATATTAGTAATGTGCTTACATGCATACTAGTAATGTGCTTCCATACATACTAGCAATGTGCTTCCATGCATATTAATAATGTGATTCCATACATACTAGCAATGTGCTTCCATGCATACTAGCAATGTGCTTGCATGTATGCTAGTAATGCACTTCCATGCATATTAGCAATGTGCTTCCATGCATACTAGTAATGTGCTTCCATACATACTAGCAATGTGCTTCCATGCATAATTGCAATGTGCTTCCATGCATACTAGTAATGTGCTTCCATGCATGCTAGCAATGTGTTTGCATGTATGTAATGCACTTCCATGCATATTAGTAATGTGCTTACATGTATACTAGTAATGTGCTTACATGCATACTGGTAATGTGCTTCCATGCATACTAGTAATGTGCTTCCATACATACTAGCAATGTGCTTCCATGCATAATTGCAATGTGCTTCCATGCATAATTGCAATGTGCTTCCATGCATACTAGTAATGTGCTTCCATACATACTAGCAATGTGCTTCCATGCATAATTGCAATGTGCTTCCATGCATACTAGTAATGTGCTTCCATGCATGCTAGCAATGTGTTTGCATGTATGTAATGCACTTCCATGCATATTAGTAATGTGCAAACATGTATACTATTAATGTGCTTCCATACATATTAGTAATGTGCTTCCATGCATACAAGTAATGTGATTCCATACAGTGCTTCCATGAAAACTAGTAATGTGCTTCCATGCATACTGGTAATGTGCTTTATACATGCTTGTAATGTGCTTCCATACATACTAGTATTGTGCTTCCAGGCATATTAATAATGTGCTTCCATGCATACTAGTAATGTGCTTCCATTCATACTAGTAATGTTGTTCCATGCATACTAACAAATTTGTGCTTCTATGCATGTTAGTAACATACTTCAAAGCATACTAGTAATGTTCTTCCATAGATTCTATTTTATTGCTTAAATTTACAGGCAATATATTATGAATGGCATGCTGCAAGCATAATCAACAATATTTTAAATATAAATATTCAAATACAAAAAGGAATTTCCAGTAAATATTAAGTTAAGCTCCGCCATACACCAACCCTGAGAGGACTTGAAAGAAAATTATGTCTTCAGATGATTGATAGAATATCTAGAATGTAATAATAATTAGTTTCAACCTTTTCAAACGATTATAAACTTTTAGTTAGATAATAACATGTAATATGATTCTAATGCATTAAATTTATTTTATTATAAATATTACGGTAGTCACTGCTTTGAATCATCACATTAGGAATAGTAAGTACATGAACTGGGTCAACTGCATACTAGCATAATCCTGGCTATAACATTCTTTTTTAAGGCAATTTTATTTAAATGTTTTATGCATATGAACAGGAAACAACACTGATTCAGATCTGTCACATAACAGCAGATATAGGTCTATGCAGTTTCTTACAACTAATCAATGGAACAAACAAAATACCCTGATCTGTTGGCACATCATGTGACAGCGGATAGTTGTCTATATTGTCTGAAGTTGGACTAAACTTTCATATGAATATATATGATACATAATATAATTAATTTATTGCACTGGTTTAATCAGAATCAATTATGATATAGCTTCACATTATAAATATATAATAGAGATTTATATGCATGTTAATTACACAACCTGGTTGGAACACATTGCCAATAACCACTCTTATAACACAGATCAATAATATAAATAGAATTAAAAAGAGGGATCAATATTTGCTGGCTTTTGAGATCCAAACCAGGACATCAAATATGAAAAACAAGTGTCCTCACCACATTGCTGTTGAAATGAATGTGCACTAGCATCTAAAACACTTTTGTTTCCGACCTGACTCCTTTGTATCCGGGTTGACACTGACACTCTCCAGTAATGTGGTGACAGTCCCCATTATTAAGGCAATCACAGACTTTAGTACAGTTCTCCCCATAATATGGAAAGGAGCAAGGTTGATTGCAGTAGATACCCTGCCATCCTGGCTTACAGAAGCAGTGTCCAGTATAGGGATGGCAGCTGGAAATGAATTGAACTGAATTGAATTGAATTTTATTATGTTATATTATATATTTTTTTGTTATAAGTAAACCTCATATGAAAGATTCCATATTCATAAATTCATCATGACAAAAAAAGCTTCCAAGTAAATTGATTTCCTCTTGTACTAATGAGCTTTAAACACTTGACAAAATAAACACCAGCAATTGTTCTCTCGTAATCAAAAAAATTTATAAACGTTCAGTCTTTCTCTTAAAAGAGTATGTAAATGCTAATTGTGCTGGAACCATGGACAAGTCTGATTTTATCAAGAGCAACATACCCCGCATCTTGAAAAACATTAATTATGACAACACGGGAGTATGCTTAACTAGTCCCATTGGACTGCTATGACATATATATTTACTTGCTGTATTTATTCATCTTTTATAACAGTTGAAAAATTGAACCCAATATGTCTGCATAAATTTATCATTAACTTTTGAATAAAGTATTTATGAGACTTTTTCTCTTAACCTTCAAAGGACTTTATGATATATAGCAGAGGATTTAAAAGAAATAGAATGGTATATATCCATGCAATATTACAATGTAATGCAATTGAATGGTATATATCCATGCAATATGACAATGTAATGAAATTGAATGGTATATATCCATGCAATATGAGAATGTAATGCAATTGAATGGTATATATCCATGCAATATGACAATGTAATGCAATTGAATGGTATATATCCATGCAATATGACAAAGTAATGCAATTGAATGGTATATATCCATGCAATATGACAATGTAATACAATTGAATGGTATATATCCATGCAATATGACAATGTAATGCAATTGAATGGTATATATCCATGCAATATGACAATGTAATGCAATTGAATGGTATATATCCATGCCATATGACAATGTAATGCAATTGAATGGTATATATCCATCCAATATGACAATGTAATGAAATTGAATGGTATATATCCATGCAATATGACAATGTAATGCAATTGAATGGTATATATCCATGCAATATGACAAAGTAATGCAATTGAATGGTATATATCCATGCAATATGACAATGTAATGCAATTGAATGGTATATATCCATGCAATATGACAAAGTAATGCAATTGAATGGTATATATCCATACAATATGACAATGTAATGCAATTGAATGGTATATATCCATGCAATATGACAAAGTAATGCAATTGAATGGTATATATCCATGCAATATGACAATGTAATGCAATTGAATGGTATATATCCATTCAATATGACAATGTAATGTAATTGAATGGTATATATCCATGCAATATGACAATGTAATGCAATTGAATGGTATATATCCATGCAATATGACAATGTAACGCAATTGAATGGTATATATCCATGCAATATGACAAAGTAATGCAATTGAATGGTATATATCCATGCAATATGACAATGTAATGCAATTGAATGGTATATATCCATGCAATATGACAAAGTAATGCAATTGAATGGTATATATCCATGCAATATGACAATGTAATGCAATTGAATGGTATATATCCATGCAATATGACAAAGTAATGCAATTGAATGGTATATATCCATGCAATATGACAATGTAATGCAATTGAATGGTATATATCCATGCAATATGACAATGTAATGTAATTGAATGGTATATATCCATGCAATATGACAATGTAATGCAATTGAATGGTATATATCCATGCAATATGACAATGTAACGCAATTGAATGGTATATATCCATGCAATATGACAAAGTAATGCAATTGAATGGTATATATCCATGCAATATGACAATGTAATAAAATTGAATGGTATATATCCATGCAATATGACAATGTAATACAATTGAATAGTATATATCCATGCAATATGACAATGTAATGCAATTGAATGGTATATATCCATGCAATATGACAATGTAATGCAATTGAATGGTATATATCCATGCAATATGACAATGTAATGCAATTGAATGGCAAAGCTGTAATCAAGAGAAGGGCCATAAGTTTGGGAAAAAAAAGGAGAAAATCAAAATGGTCTTTTTAATCTAAAATCTAAGTTAAATTTAGTTTGAAACCATAAATTCTTTCACAAATTAATGAGACAAAATAAAATTTGTAGCACATGCAACACAGAGGATGGGTGTGGGTAAAATTGTACGAGACTTCCTGACACATATAACAAAGTGTCTGGGCATGGGTAAAATTAGATGAGAATCAATGAAACATGTGACACAGAGATTGGGAATGGGCAAATATTGTATGAGAACCAAATACAGATATGACAGGTTTGGCATGGATAATATTGTATAAGAACCAATGACAGATATGACAGGTTTGGCATGGATAATATTGTATAAGAACCAATGACAGATGTCACACAAATGTTGGAAACGGGAAATATTATCCCTTTTAAATATGATTAGAGTTTTAATTTCTCATTTTATCCTTGATGTGACTTTGGTTATAGTAACTCATTTTAACCTGAATTTGACTACACTCATAAAGTACTTTATATTTGTTTTGCCTCTAAAAAAATATGTTACATGTCACAAATAATTGTGTTCTTTGTCACCCAAAAAAAAAAATTATCATGGTATGCATGAGGTGGAATCACCAGTATGCCTGAAGCATTCTCTATGATGAAGAATCGCCTTTATTACTGATGTCAGGACAGAATGGCCAATATGCCTTATCCATGAGGTGGAATAGCCAGTATGACTGATGTCAAGGCAGAATTACCGATGTTTGACTGACAGACCTAACTGTTAATGGCAGAAATGCCACTATATTGAGGCAGAATTGCCATAACTTGTTATGTCTGTAAATCAAATGGACTGGGGAAAGAATGCCCAATGATGCAATAGTGGAGAATACCCCTTGTAGAAGATATGGTAAGAGTAGCCTGTTAGTATGAGGGGTCTGGTTGCCACCTCCAGAGACAGAGGAATTAGTAAGCAGAAGGGAGGTTGATAAAAAACTTGAAGGTGAAGGGTGACCCAAATGTAACGGAACTGCAGGCAGTTGTTGGGTTGGTGGAAGATATGACACAAACTGTCCACTTTCAACGCTGATCACTGCAATGTGAATGACCAGTGTCTTATGCCTCAGCACAGCACACCCTTGTCTCTGATTGCCTGATAGCCAATCCAATAAGTGAGTGTGTCCAATGAACTGACTTGAACTGACCCACATAATAGACCTTGACTGGAATCCATTCTTAGTGTAAACATCATTTAATTACATCAAATACTAATAGTTGTGTACTTTGTCACCCCCCAAAAATAAAATTATCATGGTATGCATGCATCCACAATAAGATTATTTAAAAAGTTGTGGATGGCAACTCAGATGTTCACAGTGAGGGTAACGATGATGAAATGATGATTCTGATGATGATAATGATCTTTAAATAATAGCTTCAAATTGCATAAAGTTGATCAAAAAGTTGACACATGTCCCACTATCTGCAGGCAAGACATAAATGAAGACAGAAATGAAGTCTCCATTGCCATTTTCTCAAAGGCTGTTTTCTTTAGACTGTAAATATTATTCTTAAACAGATTTAAAATAGTGGAGATAGGGGCTGATTTAAAGGCATGGAGGTGAGGGTTGATTTAAAGGAGTGGAGATGGGGGTTGATTTAAAGGCATGGAGGTGGGAGTTGATTTAAAGGAGTGGAGGTGGGGTTTGATTTAAAGGAGTGGAGGTGGGGGTCGATTTAAAGGAGTGGAGGTGGGGTTTGATTTAAAGGGGTGGAGGTGGGGGTTGATTTAATGGCATGGAGGTGGTGGTTGATTTAAAGGCATGGAGGTGGGGGTTGATTTAAAGGCATGGAGGTGGGAGTTGATTTAAAGGAGTGGAGGTGGGAGTTGATTTAAAGGAGTAGCGGTGGGGTTTGATTTAAAGGAGTGGAGGTTGGGTTTGATTTAAAGGAGTGGAGGTGGGGGTTGATTTAAAGAAGTGGAGGTGGGAGTTGATTCAAAGGAGTGGAGGTGGGTGTTGATTTAAAGGCATGGAGGTGGGAGTTAATTTAAAGGAGTGGAGGTGGGGGTTGATTTAAATTGTGTATTTGTTGGGGGTCAATTTAATGGAGTTGAGGTTGGTGTTGATTGGGAGTTTACAGTGAATCATCATCTAAATATTTAACTATGTTTCAGCTGTTAAAACCTTGCACAGCAAGGTTCCTTAATAGCATTACAGAAAATGCCACATGTAAGGTACAGTAAACAGGAGACTAACATCAAACATTCATACATGCCAAGTCTCCGGATTTGTCACAGTCTTTTGATTTTTTATCCCATCTTTTGATCTACCAATTTGCTGACAGATCTCCCAGAAATTTAAAAAACCCTGCCAAACATAGGTATTTCCAGTTAAAACAACAATTCGAGAAATAAACCCCATTGAGAATTATATTCTGAATTACTTTTGTTCACATGAAGAAATGTGGTAGTGGAAGGAGGCACATTACAATCGGAATATCATTGGCCTTTGCTGTTGTACAGTATGTAGTGCGCTGCAGGAGTCAATCAACAAACACATAAAGATTGATGCATATTGCTAGAACAACTTAAACAATTCTGGTGCAAACTGAAGCATCTGCTAACAGGATCGATGGAAATTATGCCTTGTGAAGAAAAAAAAAGAGACATATTTGCAACTTCAACAGTGTTTGATTAGCTAATTTAAATGCATGAAGCACAGTGAAAAGAGAGAAAGCTTTGTGTACTGTACTGAACAGCTTGGAATACACATTTGAACATTTCTAGTCGGGGAAAAATGATCTCACAAGGCACTTGAAAAGTAATCAGCACATTGCAAATGAGAAGTCGTCACATAATGTACCTAAAGTAATGCAAATGCTTGCACCAACATCAGTAGACGGTGTCACTAAAGCAGAGGTTCTGTTTGCTTACTTTGTGGCAGAGCATAATTTACCATTCTGCTGATCATTTAGTGAGCTGTGTTAAGTTATGTTTCCTGACTCGCAAATTGCTCAAAAAGTTTGTTGCTAAAGAACTAAGGCAACAAACATTGTTTATGGTGCATTGTGTTCAATGTATGACAATCAAGTAACTTAACTATTCAAAGAAAACCCTTTCTCAGTGATGATGGATGAGTCTAATGACAATGGTGATGAGGAAGAGTCAGACATACCACCTTAAAAATTTGTGGAAAAACGATGACATCACTAATATCATGTAAGATAAATGCAAAGTGTGATTGTTTTGAGCTCAGACCTTCAAATAGTATTACAGACAAAGCCTGCTGTAAATTATAGTAAATAGGTGACTAACATCAATCATTTGGGATGCAAAACTCTAACCATAGTAACTCAGATTTCATTTTCAGAACAGATTTTCAAGACCCTAAGTACTACTTACAGTTCTGTTCTGTTTTGTACACACATGCAGTCATATTCACAACTGACTCCATACTTGTTTGGTGGACATGCTACAAAAAGAAATTTATAAAAATTAAGGCATCAAAAGTGAATGTATAACAAATGACAAAATTTGGTAAACTCTTGATTGTGTTTAAGGTCACATGTCAAAATGAGGAGCACAATTACATAATAATAATATATGTCCAATACTTTAAAAAAGTAATCATTCTGACAAAATATTGCTAGCTTAAAAGTCAAACTGCAAAGTACACAGGTCCATATCTAATATGCCATCAGTGCTCAGTCTGTGTAGCTTGCTAGAAGTAATCAGCAAAACAAACAACACAGAACCTGATCTGCCAGTGCATGATTGATGACAGATCAGAGTATATGTTGTTTGCAATTGGACTTGATTTATAAGTGGATATACAGAGTCAATTCCAAATATAAATACCATCCAGATTCTTTTAACGTATTTTCTTCTTGCTAATTGAATTCGGTGCAAACCAATGAAACAATTGAAACTTAAGGGTTTATTGGAATAATGTATTACTTTTGCAAAACATATTATTACAGCACTCATTATTATAAAGCTAACCAAGGGAGCCATGGAGTCTTATAATGTGGCAAATTTGTAATATTGTATTGAATATTTCCTATTCCATATCAGGACTGGATCCATGACTGTACCTGCCTAATAACGAGAAAAGTGTTATAATGTGCCATATGTGTTATCAATAGCCCTGTAATATGAAATGTGTTATAAAGAAATAATTTATAACAGGAAATGTATTATAATGTACCCTATAACAGGAAATGTGTTATAAAGGGCCCTATAACAAGAAAAGAAATGTGTTATAAAGTGCCTTATAACAGGAAATGTGTTATAAAGAGCCCTATAACATGAAAAGTGTTATAAAGTGCTGTGTATATTATCAATAGCCCTGTAACATGAAATATTTTATAAAGAAATAACTTATAACAGGAAATGTATTACAAAGGGCCTTATAACAGGAAATGTGTTATAAAGTGCCTTGTAACAGGAAATATTTTATAAAGAATTGCCCTATGTTTTATAAAGAAGTGCCCTATAACAAGAAGTGTGTCATAGAGAAAAAAAACTGTCTTATACTCAGTCAGTGCTGTATACATCATGATGACTCTCAAAACTTTTAACACAAAAATGTTTGGACATAATGCAGAAAATTGATATCATATGTACTTGCTTATAAGTCAAGTTCCACAGCAAAAAAAATTGACAGATGCCTATAAGCCATCACATAATGCACTGGCAGATCTGGATGTATGCAATTTGTTAATCAGAATGAATAACATAGACCTTGATCATCGATGTATTATGGTATGGCAGATCAGGGTCTGTGTTGTTTGCAGCTGGACTTGACTTGTCAGCATGTACAGTGCCAATGTTATATTACTAGCAAGAGGACTTGACTTGTCAGTATGTACAGTGCCAATGTTATATTACTAGCAAGAGGACTTGACTTGTCAGTATGTACAGTGCCAATGTTATATTACTAGCAAGAGGACTTGACTTGTCAGTATGTACAGTGCCAATGTTATATTACTAGTAAGAGGACTTGACTTGTCAGTATGTACAGTGCCAATGTTATATTACTAGCAAGAGGACTTGACTTGTCAGTATGTACAGTGCCAATGTTATATTACTAGCAAGAGGACTTGACTTGTCAGTATGTACAGTGCCAATGTTATATTACTAGCAAGAGGACTTGACTTGTCAGTATGTACAGTGCCAATGTTATATTACTAGTAAGAGGACATGACTTGTCAGTATGTACAGTGCCAATGTTATATTACTAGTAAGAGGACTTGACTTGTCAGTATGTACAGTGCCAATGTTATATTACTAGCAAGAGGACTTGACTTGTCAGTATGTACAGTGCCAATGTTATATTACTAGTAAGAGGACTTGACTTGTCAGTATGTACAGTGCCAATGTTATATTACTAGCAAGAGGACTTGACTTGTCAGTATGTACAGTGCCAATGTTATATTACTAGCAAGAGGACTTGATTGTCAGTATGTACAGTGCCAATGTTATATTACTAGTAAGAGGATAAACTGAATTGTTCTCCTTTGTTAAATATTTTGATACAAACCTCTGATATTACACTTGTCACCAATAAATCCTGCAGGGCAATCACAGCCAATAATGCCTGTGACAGTGTAATAGCATCTGGCGCCATTGTCACATGGACAGGTTTGATTACAGTATTTTCCTATGTATCCTGTTGAACAGTTACAGGCAATATCCCCTCCATAATTGGTTTGGTAACAAGTACCTCCATTCAGACATGGACATTGAATTTGACAGCTATCACCATAGCGACCTGGTTGGCATTGGGTTTGACAGCTGAAATGTATATTTAGTGTGTATCAATATTCATGGTTTTGCAAATAAATTACGTTTTTTTTATTTGTGAAAGCTGAATGAATTATACTGCCTTGTTAAAGAAGGATCATTATTTCTAGGTTTCTAAATTTGACATTTGTATCAAGCATGAACTTATCAAAATATGTATATCCCAAAACACTTGATTTATAGTAATGTCTTGTTGCATTTAAAGTCAAGCATAAAAAATATCAACTGATGTTACGGGACATTCTGACTGGTCCTACTGTATAAAGTTTATGTCAGTAAGGTTTATCACAAAATGTTCATGACTTCATCACATAATAAATGCCTTTATCACATACTGTTCATGCCTTTATCACATAATGAATGCCTTTATCACAAAATGTTCATGCATTTATGCCAAAATGAATGCCTTTATCACATACTGTTCATGCCTTTATCACATAATGAATGCCTTTATCACATACTATTCATGCCTTTATCACATAATGAATGCCTTTATCACATAACGAATGCCTTTATCACAAAATGTTCATGCATTTATGCCAAAATGAATGCCTTTATCACATACTGTTCATGCCTTTATCACACAATAAATACCTTTATCACATACTATTCATGCCTTTATCACATAATGAATGCCTTTATCACAAAATGTTCATGCATTTATGCCAAAATGAATGCCTTTATCACATACTGTTCATGCCTTTATCACACAATAAATACCTTTATCACATACTATTCATGCCTTTATCACATAATGAATGCCTTTATCACATAATGTTCATGCATTTATGCCAAAATGAATGCCTTTATCACATACTGTTCATGCCTTTATCACACAATAAATACCTTTATCACATACTATTCATGCCTTTATCACATAATGAATGCCTTTATCACATAATGTTCATGCATTTATGCCAAAATGAATGCATTTATCACAAAATGTTCATGCCTTTAACACATAATGAATGCCTTTATCACATAATGAATGCCTTTATTACATAATGTTCATGCATTTATGCCAAAACGAATGCCTTTATCACAAAATGTGCATGCCTTTAACACATAATGAATGCCTTTATCACATAATGAATGCCTTTATTACATAATGTTCATGCAATTATGCCAAAATGAATTCCTTTATCACAAAATGTTCATGCCTTTAACACATAATGAATGCTTTTATCACAAAATGTTAATGCCTTTATCACAAAATGTTCATGTCTTTATCACATAACGAAATCCTTTATACAAAATGAATGCCTTTATCAAAAAAGTGTTCATGCCTTTATCACAGAATGAATATGCTTTTAAATGATCCTATTTAAACATGGAAAATATCTTTTCTATGGTTTGAGTGAATAGGCATTGTTGTTGCTAATTTATTTTCTCCCAAAGTGAGTCACTAAACCACCATATGCAAGACATGCTAGTCCCTGAATTGCATTCTCTTAATTATAATTTAACAGGAGAGGAAGCTGGTTAGTAAAATGTACATGTTTTGAGCCAGATATTTAAATTTGTTTATAAAACATGAATACTTAATATTTAGGGAGTTCTGAAATTTAGAACTCAAAAACTTAGTAATTTTCAGGAAAAATGGAACAAGACCAAAAAAAGAAATTATTTACTAAGCAAGCATGGTGACTCCTGTATGTGGAAATTAATAAAAAGATCACATATTTTCCTTTATTATATGTTTTAGTTATAATGGAAATAAAGACTGAAACCTTGCAAAGTTCTGTATGAACAAAGGTCCTTTTAATATTGTTGTTGTTGGGCTTCATGCCATTTTTCAGCACACAATAGGCTATTCATGGCAGCCAGTATTAATGGTGGAGGAAGAAACTGGGAAATCACTGGAAAGAACCACTGACCCACAAGAAGCTATTGGCAAGCTTTCTCACATATCCACATTCGCTGAATCCTAGACTCGAACCCACCCCACACAGACAGAGTTGAGATGGCAATGATCCATAATGGACAGCACTTTAGACCACTTGGCCACTTCGTTTAAGTTCACTAAGTTAGACTGCATTATACTTGAACATTTTTTTTGTTATCTGGAACAATTAATCTTAAAATAAGACTTAAATTAAGAAATATCCTCCTTTACAAGTAAAACTGGTCCATATTTATAAACTTAAAATGATATTTGCACCTGAAATACTTACCTAGGTGATGAACAGTCACAAAGAATAACCAACAATAAAAGGCTCCTTTCTTCATCTAGTAGTAATTTCTAGGACTAATTAATGCTGATTGAAGTAAGAATAAAAATCACTTGATGATAAAATATGTCAAATAACTTACTTATCTCCACTGTATCCAAAGAAACATTCACATTTCCCTGTTGCTTGTTTACACTTTCCATTATAACAAACTGGACAAGTACTATTACAGTTGAAACCCCACATGTTATCTGGGCAGGGTTCATTGCAATAGGCACCCTGAAATTACAGGACAAAATGAAATAGACAATTTACAGGTGTTATCCAGGTATGGTTCATTGCACTGGAATTAAACAGACAAGCTCCACTTGCTATATGGGCATGGTTCATGGCAATAATCACACTGAACTTACTGGACAAAATGAGGTAAATAAACTCCACATTACAGGGGCATGGCTTATTACAACAGACAGGCTGAAATTACAGAACACTGTGAAACAGACAAGTCCCACTAGTTATCTGGGCAAGGTTCACAGCAACTGATACACTGAAATTATTATGGACACTGCAAAATAGTTGAGCCCTACTTGCATTTCAGACATGTACAATAACTAAAACACTGCTTGTACTGACTCAGTGTTTCTTAATAATGACAAAAATATATGCAAGAAAACCAACAATATTGCATGATTGCATTTGTATTTACATTCACATTCTTCATCTGTAAAAAGATTGTTTTTGTATTTCACGGAAAATTAATTTTGTATGAATATTGAACATATATTAAAAGTCATCAATGAGCAAAATGCCTTAGCTTTTATTAAGTTTTAAATTTGTATTATCTGCTACATGCTTTATTGAGCAAATCATCAAGGAATTCTTAAGTATAAATACTGGTGGTTACAATATTTTCTTATGTAGATGGTTCAATAATGTTTTGAATGCTTATCAATGTTTGAAAAAGGATTATGTTTTACACTTTTCAATATGTCAAAAACAGTACAATGTAGTGACGACTCAGCTGGAATGGAACAGAGGGTGAAAATATACACAAATAGGAATACAATGTACCCAACTTAAATATATGCCACTTATTTGCATATTTTGCATATTTTGGAGAGTTGTATAAAATTGTCATGTTCAAATTCATTTGTCATCATATGTGACTCCTTATATACAGACACTACTAGCATATCCTACATATATGCACGACATTACTAGTAACTCCCATATATATATATATATATATATATATATATATATATATATATATATATATATATATATATATATGACATTACTAGAATATCCTACACATACGCAAACATTATTAGCATATCCTACACATGCAGACATTACTAGCATATCCTACACATATACATGACATTACTAGAATATCCTACACATATACATGACATTACTAGCATATCCTACACCTATAGATGACATTACTAGCATATCCTACACATATACATGACATTACTAGCATATCCTTCACATATACATGACATTACTAGCATATCCTACACATATACATGACATTACTAGCAAATCCTACACATATGCATGACCAAATACCAGGAAATCTTTGATTTTTATGCCATTAATATACTTTAGAAGCAATCTTTGTTCAATAATTATATACAATGACATTATATAATGATATCAGTAATCTGCTTGTATGCATAGCAAGTTAATACATAGATTATTTGCATGCATATGAACAATGTTAGCATACTGTACAAAATTTTTTTGTATGTCTGTGTAGTAAGTAATCACAATGTAAACAGACTGTATATGTGATGTGATGTTATTATGATTTTTAACGTAGCTTAAACAATTTTTCGGTCATATAGCTACAATGTCTGCAGTGTGGCAGTTAATAGTGATGTCTAGCAATGGGGCATCATGCTGCAGACATGTAGCATGATGTCCCACCCAGTCACATTATCCTGACACCAGACCGACCAGTCTTAACACTAACCTCATAATGCTGAGCGCCAAGTGAGGAAGTTACCATTTTTGTAAACCTTTGGTATGACTCGACCGGGGATTATTTGTTAATATGTACAGTATGTGAAGTTTGTTTGCATGTGGTATATAAAACTACTGTACAAAGATTAAATGTTTGTATGCTTGCTATACAACCAAACTGTACATAGGTCAAATGTTTGTATGGTTACCATACAACCACACTGTACATAGATCAAATGTTTGTATGATTACCATACTATGAGACTGTACACAGATGAAATGTTTCTATGACAATCATACTATCAGACTGTACACAGATGGCATGTTTGTATGACAACCATACTGTCAGACTGTACACAGATGACATGTTTGTATGTAGAGTATGTAATTACACTGTACAGTTTATTGGCACTTACTTTTTCAATCTTTATAAAGGGCACAGACTTATGATGACAGCAGTGTGTCACATCATACCAAGCACTACAAGACCATGGACTTTTCTGGATTTAGGTATATTTAGTTTAACAGTATGTCTCCATTTGAAATTTTCAGGATTTTGAGAGAGAGAGAGAGAGAGAGAGAGAGAGAGAGAGAGAGAGAGAGAGAGAGAGAGAGAGAGACAGACAGAGAGAGAGAGAGAGAGAGAGACAGAGACAGAGAGAGAGAAATATCCCTCGAACATTAATTTTTTGATGAGGTGGGATAGTTTATATGTGAGAACATTATGATTATACACCTTATAATATGTATGAATGGATGTGAGGAAAAATAACTTAAATGAATAATGATAAAATTTACACTTGTTTATCTTCATTATAAGAACAGTGGCAGCCAATAGTAACACTGTATGCATTAGAACTACATGTACTGGCACTGAGATTTCACCGAATACTGAAAACAGAATATCCACCATTGTACAGGATCAACAAGTGCACTAGATAAAATGCTTTTAATAACTATATATTTTAATTTAGGGGTCTCAAACACATGGCCTGCCAAGCTATATCATGTGACCCACAAAATGTTTGGAGTCACAAAGTGTCATAAGAGATAACAAAGGTGATGAGGCCCTTAGACAATCAAAATTACTCAATTGAAATGACACTCAATCAAAATTACACTCAATTGAAATTACACTCAATTGAAATTACACACAATTGAAATTACACTCAATTGAAATTACACTTAATTGAAATTACACTCAATTGAAATTACACTCAATTGAAATTACACTCAATTGAAATTACACTCATTTAGCATTCAGGATGGTTTGAGTTGAGATCCCTGATTTAATTGCTTGATTGCAGACAGTCAATTAGTATGTGCTTGATTGTAGCAGTTTATCTAGAAGCCAAATACTTACATGATCAGATTGAACTTTTTTCATATTAAAGAAATGTTACGAGTTTCACTACACTCGTGGCAAATCAATTTTGTGTGAATGTTGTGGGCCTACTCATTTTTAAGAAGGAATTCATTCAATTTAGCAGAGATTTTCATATGCCAGTGCTGTTTGAAAGTCATGCATGTGTTGGACTGGGATTTTTACACTGCCTGTGGTGTTGGAAGTTTAGCATATGTTGGACTTTAGTGATCACTTGTAAATAAAATTAAAATGAATGTCCTCCATATTATCTACTCAGTCAGTTTACATAATCTGTGCATTTCTTAAATTAAGAACAACCAGACACACATTCCACGGCCAAATTGAATGAAGCATTATCTAACTGAATTATCACACAATTTGGGTTCAACAGTTTGTATTATAATTTATTATTATCACATGTTTCAATTACATGTCTATAATACTAGCTGCCAATTAAATGTTTTTGTAAGAAAGAGTTATTTCCCTTTAGATTTTGTCTTTTTCTTGTTTATTCACACAGCAATTTAGTACATAAATTCTCTTGGGAGAAGTGTTATGCAAAATAAGTGGGAATTACAATTAATATTAAGACTTACAATTTTTTTAATATGAAAACAGCAATGCACTACACTTACAGTGTATCCAAAGATATGTGAGCAGTCACAGGTTCCAGTCACAGGATGGCATTTTCCTCCATTTTGACACAAGCACTTGTTTTGACAACTATCACCATGGGTTCCAGGAGGGCATTCCAGATGACACCTGCAAAAAGAAGAAAAAAATGCATTAAAGATTTGTCACTGAATGAAACTTCAGCATTCAGTACATATCCCATAGATTTTGGTTGTATCAATCCAACTATCTGAGAAAATAAAAAAGGTTTTACAGGGTGCATTTTCTTGTAGATTCTGGCAGGATCAATCAGATTTACCAAGTCGTCAGACAGCAGTTCCACTGGATGCAGTGTCTTATCTAATTTTTATACAAATTGTGATGAATTAGTCAACACATGTCTGACATGACAAAACTCCAACATAGAATCATACAGAGACTGAAATGGGTGATTTCACATTAAAGTGAAATGAAAAAAGATGAGTGCCTCAAAATAAACATAAAATAAAGGCAAAAGAAGCACTTGCTGATTGCAAACTAAACAAAATTAAAATGTATAATACAAATATCAAGTACAAATGCAAAATGGAAAATGTATAATGATAATAAATAAAACCATTAGTGAAACAAACATTTTTCCTGAGTGACTTTGAAAATTTGATACAAAATCTCCTGCCAATTACATGCTTCGATAGTGCTTTTATTC
Organism: Potamilus streckersoni; assembly: GCA_016746295.1. Lineage (NCBI taxonomy): Eukaryota > Metazoa > Mollusca > Bivalvia > Unionida > Unionidae > Potamilus > Potamilus streckersoni. Next base: position 1,497,809 of record JAEAOA010000720.1, read on the forward strand.
CAAAACAAGCAATAAGAATGTCACTTTTGTTTCTACTGTGTATAGTTATCATAGCAACATAATATGTTTCAGATATCTTACCTTTTCTGGACATAATTTTGACCTGTTTTATTCAACTTGTTGTGGATGTTGGATTTTATATTGTACTAGAAATCAATGAGCCATAATGACATCCGTTATGTAGATTTATGTATGCACAAATTATATCCTGGATATTTCATTGTTATAGTAGCAATTATAGGTTATTGGGTGACTAATAAGCAAACTTAGAGAATTATTTACCGGTAAAAGGAAATGTATTGGCGGCAAAACGATAATTTTATTTGTGCATAGTTGATTTTTTCTTGTCTGCTTGGTTTAAACCACATGGATTTAATGTTCTAAAACGACATATCCAGTAAGATTCCTTTTCTTTCCTGGTCTCAGAACTCCAGTTGGGGTTGTGAACAATTGCGATAAGTTTTATATCACTGAAGGTTTGGCCACTGCAGAAGCATGTTGCAACCGAGCTTCTGTACAGCTTCTTTGTCATCCAATCAGACCTATGAAGATTGATCCTTTTCTGTAGCTTTTTCAGCTTTATATATATATATATATATATATATATATATATATATATATATATATATATATATATATATATATATATATAATGATAGTGAAGGGAATTATGAACATGATATAAATGGCAAATATGACATGTAAGATATTGTCCATCACAGCTAACATCAGCACAATATCAATATGTAACATCACACAAAAGTAAATATTATGTTTTATTATGTTTATGACATTTTCCTTTTAGCTAAATATCAGACAGAATAGAAGAGCTTATGCCAATCACACAAAACTACTTTTCAACTGCCTAAGCAGAGAGCATTGTGTCTGCAGTATCAAAAATGTTTGCAAAAAAAAACATGTATACACAATGCAGTTGCCAAATATTTAAAACAAATAAAGATGTTTAGAATATTTACTAAAAAGATTATTATTTTTGAGCATGGAGTTTTACATGTATCAGATCTGATTTGACCACTTTATTTTATCACTGATCAGAGGCAGGAGATGTAAAAACTAAATGGGTATTGATGAGTGCATTCAAGTGCATGTTTAACTGTTAGAGAGAAAAAAGTAAATGAGTGAGAGCAAGAAGAGAAGTGGCAATGATAATGGAAGTTAAAAGCTATAAAAGGCATGTTCACTTAATAATTTTAATAATAATTTAATTTAATTTAATAATTTAGTTCATAAAATGAACTAAATGTACTAATTGTACAACTGCTGTAAGTCATTAAATATAAATTGTGTATGGCATAAATTGAAATAAATCTAATGTTGTTAAAATATTTCTGTTAGTGACACAATATGCAAGATTAAATACCAAAGGCATAGTTCTCTCCCTCTAACACTCTCAAATATAAAAAAATCAAACTAAGAAATGAATTTCCCATTGCAAAAAAAAAAACACAATGAACAAACATGCAAAATATTTATCAGCATGTATGTACAAGATGGTGAAAAATGAATGATGATAGTTAAAAAGCAAACACAAATGCATTGCCAACACAATGGAAAATGAAAGAATTTCAAAACATGCAGATGGAATGCAAACAAGTATAGATTTGATGAAAATACTTATTTCCAGTTCTATAATATTGATTTCATCTGTAAGCACCTCCAGGAAAGTTATACCAAAGCCACAACAGATGATTATGAACAATATTTTTCATGGATGAAAAGAGCACAGACTCCAAAAGCACCCCACCCTCCAATTGGCTCAAGACCTTCAAGACATCCCCTGTAATACATTCTTTCCATTCTGAATTGTCTGATTATGATAGTCAAATAATATTAGCCTGATTAGTGACTATTATTTGCTTGACTGTTATTATCTTGGTTGTTTAATCACTTAAATATTATTTTGTAGCATTTTCTGCTCACTGGCATATATCCAGCATTTGTATATTACCTTTCACTCTTTAAAATGTATCACATACTGTTAACAACTGAACCATGTACTCTCAAACAAATTAACAAATACAGTCTAATTGAATTCTGTACAGTCTAAAATGTGAATCATGTAAAGTCTAAATGAACTATGTACAGTCTAGCAAGTGAATTATATACAGTCCCACAACTGAATAATGTAAAGTCTAACAACTGAATTATGGGCATTCCACAAAATTAACCATGCACAGTCCACCAACTCATTTATGCACATTCTAACCAATAATCTTGTAGCGTCTAACAGATGAATCATGTGTAGCCTGAGAACTGTAACATGTAGTGTTACAAATGAATCAATTTTCATAATCAGATACCTATATTTCTATCTATTTTCATTATATATGCTATTACCCATAAATCAAATTAGGCACAAAGCTATGAACACTTACAAACTTATGAAAGTTCTAGCCAAATAATTTTTGATCCTATGACAAACCATTTTATTTCTAAGATGTAAAAAGACAAACATAACAATATTATATCTATCAGCAAAATATCTGTTGAAGTACATGAAATGGCCTTAGAAAAAAAAAAACCCTGGCAAAATGAAGGAGAAAATAAACTGCAAAATGAAGTCAATGATTTTAATTGTGTACACAAAACAATACATTTATATCAATGTACAGACATTGTATGCATGTATAATTAGACTGGTCCCTTCAAAATGAATGCAAAGAAAATAACTTACAGGGGTCCATAAAATCCAGGGGCACAGTCACATGCACCTGTTACATGATCACATGTTGCCCCATTCTGGCATGCACATGGAATCTGACAGTTCACTCCAAATGATTTGTGGCATGTAGTTTGACAGTTTTCTCCTGTATAACCTATAAAACAATCACAGATAAGCAAACATGAAAACTTTGATATGGTAAATATTGAAACTTTGCCACAACAATCAAATTTGTAATATACACATTTCAAGAAATGAAACTGTAAAGAAATGGCAAACATAAAAATACATTGATGAAAGGTAAGAAATATTGTTCTGCATTGGCAATAATTATTAACATTCATATGGCATCAATTAAATAACTTTTCACAAAGCTGTAAAACCGATATCAAAAGGTTTAAGAAACATCTTTAAAACCATATAATTTCCCTATATTCAGTAAATGATATTTATAGGTTACTGCATTTGTATGGGAACATATGAACAAATTGTTTGGATGGCTATACAGCACGACCTTGGGAGTGCAGTATATCCATCAAAAAAAAAACAGTTCATATTTTTCCATTCAAATGCAGTAACCTTTTTTTATATGCTCATTTTTGTTCCATTATCAAAGACTTAATAATAAAATTCACAACCAAATATATTTAATAATAAAATAAATTATTTTGTTATCAAAATAATAAAGTTCACAATCTTAGATTTCTTCAATACACAATAATAGTATTCACGTCCACTGACCTTTAAACTTCATAGCATACCACATGCTCACATGATTCAAGCACGATGAGTGCAATATGAAGGTGTTCAATATCAGGAAGTATTGAATGATACTGACAATGTAAAGTTAACAGAAAAAAAATGAGTATATAATAAAATATGATACAATGTGAAATAATATGATACTTGCTTCAAACTGATACATATTATTCAACTTCTTTTGTACAGTATTATATTTGACAACTGAAGATATTTTGGAATATTGGAAGGAAATATTATTAACTCTTACCTGCTGCACACATGCATATTCCATCCACAGTGCTACATGTGCCATGACCACTGCAATCACACCTCCTGTCACAGTCTGATCCCCATGTTCCTTCCACACAAACTAAATTCATTTAAAAGACAGCAGCCATAAATACATGATACTTGCAATTTACAAGCAAGACACAAAATAAAGATACCAGTAGACAGACCAACAGGGTGGTCTTCTCTTTTATGTATGCCTGACCCAATGATTATCTGCCTCTTTACTTGTATTTTCTTTATGTCTTTATATGTCCCTAGTGCTCCCTATCATGTCCTCTGGAACCCGTTATCCTGCACTCTAATGCCCTCCATCCTTTCATCTAGTGTACCACAACCTGTCCTATTTAGTGCCCCTATTATGACCTCTAATACCCTCCATCATGCCCTCTAGTGCCACCATCATGCCCTCTAGTGCCCTACAACCTGTCTTCTATTGCAAACCATACTGCATTCTAGTACCCTCCAAACTGTCCTCTAGTGCTCACAATCCTGCCCCCATGTGCCCTTGATCATACCCTCTAGTGCCCACTATCTTGTCCTCTAGTGCCTATCATCCTGCCCTAATTTGCCCTTGATCATACCCTCTAGTGCCCACTATTTTGTCCTCTAGTGCTCTCCAATCTGTCCTCTAGTGCAAACTATCCTGCACTCTAGTGCCCTCCAAACTGTTCTCTAGTGTCCACAATCTTGCCTTCATGTGCTCTTGATCATATCCTCTAGTGCCTACTATCCTGCCCTCTAGTTCCCTCCATCCTGCCCTCTAATGCCCTCCATCATGTCCTCTATTGCCTACCATCTGACCATCTGCCCTATCATCATTTCTTCCTCCAGAACAATGATCAGTTGTAGTTAATTAGAACTGTTATTTCAATTGTTTCCTGACATATTTTATAAATAACTTAACAATGAAATAATGCCTAATGTTTTCTTATTTGATTTTACAACCAAAATTTAAATTCTGAAGAGCATTATCAGTAAAAATATAGAAACACTGGTTACCCATTTGTTATGAAAACTGACAGAAAGTACTATTGGATGACACAACAACAATTCTGTTGATCAAATCTTGAAATGGGTATATTTACTTGATACCAGCCAGGTGTATACCAAGCTCAACTGGATACAGTAATGTGTTGCCCTTTGTTCATTTCATTTCATTTTCATGAATTCAAACCCAATATGTACAGTGCACCCTCAAAATATGGCATCATAGTAAAAAAATGTCCCTTTTATAAGGTAGTTGTGGCCATCTCAATATAACACTGTCTCTTTTATAAGGTAGATATGGCCATCTCAATGTAACATTGTCCATTTTATAAGGCAGATATGGCCATCTCAATATAAAACTGTCTCTTTAATAAGGCAGATATTGCCATCTCAATAATACACTGTCCCTTTAATAAAGCAACTATGGCATTCTCAATATAACAGTCATTTTTATAAGGCAGATATGGCCATCTAAATAATACACTGTCCCTTTAATAAGGCAGATATTGCCATCTCAATATAACACTGTCTCCTTTATAAGGTAAAAATGACCATCTCATTATAACACTGTCCCTTTAATAAAGCATATATGGCCATCTCAATATAATACTGTCACTTTCATAAGGCAAAAATGGCCATCTCAATATAACACTGTCCCTTTAATAAGGCAGATATGGCCATCTCAATATAACACTGTCCCTTTAATAAGTTAGATATTGCCATCTCAATATAACACTGTCCCTCTTAAAAGGCATATATGGCCAGCTCAATATAACACTGTCCCTTTTATAAGGCAGATATGGCCATCTCAATATAACACTGTCCCTTTAATAAGGCATATATGGCCATCTCACTAGAACACTGTCTCTTTTATAAGGCAGATATGGCCATCTCAATATAACATTATCCCTTTTATAAGGTAGATATGGCCATCTCAATATAACACTGTCTCTTTAATAAGGCAGATATGGCCATCTCAATATAACACTGTCCCTTTAAAAAGGTAGATATTGCCATCTCAATATAACAATGTCACTTTAATAAGACATATATGGCCATCTCAATTCAATACTTTCCCTTTTATAAGGCAAAAATGGCCATCTCAATATAACACTGTCCCTTCAATAAGGCATATATGGCCATCTCAACATAACTCTGTCTCTATTATAAGGCAGATATGGCCAGCTCAATATAACACTGTCCCTTTTATAAGGCAGATATGGCCATCTCAATAAAACACTGTCCCTTTTATAAGGCATATATGGCCAGCTCAATATAAGACTGTCCCTTTAATAAGGCATATATGGCCATCTCAATATAACACTGTCTCTTTTATAAGGCAGACATGGCCAGCTCAATATAACAATGTCCATTTAATAAGGCATATATGGCCAAATCAATATAACACTGTCTCTTTTATAAGGCAGATATGGCCATCTCAATATAACATTGTCCCTTTTATAAGGTAGCTATGGCCATGTCAATATAACACTGTCTCTTTAATAAGGCAGATGTTGCCATCTCAATATAACACTGTTACTTTTATAAGGCAAATATAGTAATCTCAATATAACACTGTCTATTTAACAAGGGAGATATCGCCATCTCAATAACACACTCTCCCTTTAATAAAGCAGATATGACCATCTCAAAATAACACTGTCCCTTTTATAAGGTAGACATGGCCATCTCAATATAACACTGTCCCTTTAATAAGGCAGATGTTGCCATCTCAATATAACATTGTCCCTTTTATAAGGTAGATATGGCCATCTCAATATAACACTGTCTCTTTTATAAGGCAGATATGGCCATCTCAATATAACATTGTCCCTTTTATAAGGTAGATATGGCCATCTCAATATAACACTGTCACTTTTATAAGGCAAATATAGTAATCTCAATATCACACTGTCTATTTAACAAGAAAGATATCGCCATCTCAATAATACACTCTCCCTTTAATAAAGCAGATATGACCATCTGAAAATAACACTGTCCCTTTTATAAGGCAGATATGGCCAACTCAATATAACACTGTCCCTTTAATAAGGCAGATATTGCCATCTCAATATAACACTGTCTCTTTTATAAGGTAAATATGACCATCTCATTATAACACTGTCCCTTTAATAAGGCATATATGGCCATCTCAATATAATACTGTCCCTTTTATAAGGCAAAAATGGTCATCTCAATATAGCACTGTCTCTTTCATAAGGCAGATATAGCTATCTCAATATAACACTCTCCATTTTATAAGGCAGATATGGCCATCTCAATATAACACTGTCTCTTTGATAAGGCAGATATGGCCATCTCAATATAGCACTGTACCTTTAATAAGCTACATATGGCCATCTGATTATAAAACTTTCTCTTTTATAAGGCAGATATGGCCATCTCAATATAACATTGTCCCTTTTATAAGGTAGATATGGCCATCTCAATATAACACTGTCTCTTTAATAAGGCATATGTTGCCATCTCAATAATACATTGCCCCTTTAATACAGCAGATATGGCCATCTCAGTATAACACTGTCCCTTTTATAAGGCAGATATGGCCATCTCTATATAACACTCTCCCTTTTATAAGGCAAAAATGACCATCTCAATATAACACTGTCCCTTTAATAAGGCAGATATGGCTATCTCAATATAACACTGTCCTTTTAATAAGGTAGATATATTGCCATCTCAATATAACACTGTCTCTTTTATAAGGCAGATATGGCCAACTCAATATAACACTGTCCCTTTTATAAGGTATATATGGCCATCTGAATATAACACTGTCTCTTTTATAAGGCAGATGTGGCCATCTCAATATAGCACTGTCTCTTTTATAAGGCAGATATGGCCAGCTCAATATAACACTGTCCCTCTTATAAGGCATATATGGCCATCTCAATATAACACTGTCTCTTTTATAAGGCAGATATGGCCATCTCAATATAGCACTGTCTCTTTTATAAGACAGATATGGCCATCTCAATATAACACTGTATATTTTATAAGGCAAAAATAGCCATCTCAATATAACACTGTATATTTTATAAGGCAAAAATAGCCATCTCAATATAACACTGTCCATTTTATAAGGTAAAAATAGCCATTTCAGTATAACACTGTACATTTTATAAGGCAAAAATAGCCATCTCAATATAACACTGTCTCTTTTATAAGGCAAAAGTAACAGGAATATTGTCTATAATATTACCTTATGTAACAGGAATATTAAGTGTAATGTACCACAGCATAAAATGACCTCACATATAAAATGGTACATTTTTCTGTCTGTATTAACAGATTTATAGCAAGAGATCAATGCAGCCTCACATATATAGTGTGCATTTATGGATGCCTTAAGTGGTATTATGGTGAAGGATCAGTGTTTAATGTATCACAGTATAAGACAAACTCACTGACATAACATTATACTTTATTGTCACAACTTGATAGTGCTGTAGTAAAGGATCACAATATAATGTACCTCAGCAAAAGGTGATCTCACATATAATATGGGACACATTTATTGTTTCCTTGAATACCATTACAGTGAGGGATCAATGACAATGTACAATATAATGGAACCAAATGTAACAGAGTACAGTATAATGAAATCAAATGTAACACAGTACAGTATATTGGAACCTAATGTAAAAAAAGAACAATATAATGGAATCAAATGTAAGAGTATAGTATAATGGAACAAAGTGTAACAGAGTACCATATAATGGAACCAAATGTAACAGAGTACAGTATAATGGAACCAAATATAACAGAGTACAGTATAATGCAACCAAATATAATAGAGTATAGTATAATGGAACCAAATATAACAGAGAACAGTATAATGGAACCAAATGTAACAGAGTACAGTATGATGCACCCAAATGTAAGAGTACAGAATAATGCAACCGAATGTATTATAGTACAGTATAATGCAACTAAAAATGTAACAAAGTACAGTACAATGCAGCCAAATGTAACAGAGTATGGTATAATACAACCAAATGTAACAGAGTACAGTATAATGGAACCAAATATAACAGAGTACAGTATAATGCCATCGAATGTTATAGATTACAGTATAATGGAACCAAATGTAACAGAGTACAGTATAATGGAACCAAATGTAACAGAGTAAAGTATGATGCAACCAAATATAACAGAGTACAGTATAATGCAACTAAATGTAATAAAGTACAGTATAATGCAGCCAAATGTAACAGAGTACAGTATAATGCAACCAAATGTAAGAGTACAGTATAATGCAACCAAATATAATATAGTACAGTATAATGCAACCAAATGTAACAGAGTACAGTATAATGTATAATGCAACCAAATGTAACAGAGTACAGTATAATGCAACCAAATGTAAGATTACAGTATAATGCAACCAAATGTAATAGAGTACAGTATAATGCAAACAAATGTAACAGAGTACAGTATAATGCAACCAAATTTAACAGTACAGTATAACGTAACAGGATATAGTATAATGCAACCAAGTGTAACAGAGTATACTCTAATTGCTAATCTGAAAAGCACTGTAGTGAGGGATCAGTGTATAATATATGCATATAAGGTGACCTCACACATAACATGGGACACATGAATGGCTACCCTGAAAAGGGCTATAGTGAAGACCACTATAATTTTTCATGTACACTCTGCAGGTAGATCAGGGTCTGTACTGATTACTCTATATAAGATTAATGTATGGGTAAATACTGTAATTTATTCTACTTACCTGACTGGCAGTTGTTTCCTGTGAACCCAGGGGAACATTTACAAATGCCAGGAGCAACACAGGCACCATGGTTGTTACAGTCATTGCTACATTGTGCTGAAAACAGAAACAAAAGTAATTATGGATTTTACACATTAATAAAATTAGCCACCTTCTGACCTTTCTATTACAGGTGTTGTGATACTGGATAAAAATAGAAACAAGAGTCGCTTGATATGAATGATGTTATAGTCTAAAACAAATTTGTAGAAAGACACAAGAATTCTGCTGGATGTCTAAATAACGCTTGTTTTAATTTAGGACCATCTAATCATAAAAGTCACGCTGTGTATCAGGTTTTTATGACTGTTCTCCACATTACTTAGGAGCAAAAGGAACAATGACTGCCAATCGATGCCAGATGGCTTCATTACACTATGTGGATAATGGAAGATGTATGCATGACTAACCAATAACATACTTTTTTATCAACGATAACATTATACCAAAATAATCAGAAAAAAATGTTATTATTTCAATAAAAATGTGTGAAGCAAAATAAAAAAAAAAAGGGAACATAAAACACCCAGCTCCATGAAGCAGAGACCAAGATCTATAACTGTATCATCAAATGATTCAATATGTTGTGGTCCAATTAATGTAAATCTAATATTATGTTCCTATTTTACGTGTCATTACTCACCAAGACATATTCCATTTACATTTATGTATCCAAGACAGCATTTGTTAATCATTTTATAAATTGTTCTTTGTTCAATCCTCAGTCCCAATCTGTACTTGGTACTGAAATGAAGAAACAAAATATGAGACAAAAACGGATTTAATGAAATAAATAAATCATCGCTATACATTTATCAGGTACTACGTTTTGTCCTCCAAATGTATTAGTCTATTTTCCCCATTATGTCGAGTACAGAGGTCGTCCATGAATTAATTAACTTGTTACCTCGGGTACGGAAATAACTTATTCAGACTTAGTGATAAATGCTGGACCTGTTCAGAACTTACAGGCCACTTGCAGAAGGCTCGAAATTATTGCTAATTCGCTACCACACGGTAAGTGATTTTTGCCGACTATTCACAAAAAAGCAGCGATCACTACTCCGTGGGAGCAAATACAATTATCGTTGCTCGCTAACATAAAAGTAATACCTGTTTTAATTACCATAACGTTGAGCTTGGAATTATAATCCTTTGCACACATGAACATATTAATGAAACGACTTTTAAATTCACGTAAAATGTAAATTTTTTTTCTTATCATTCTTTTCCTTTGCTAGACCAACAAGTAGGTCTCTGCATTTTGTTTTATCTGACTGCTGCTGTCAGATATAAAAAAGCAGAGACCTACTTGTTGGTCTATTCCTTTGCTTGATTCGACACTGTAAATATCGGAAGCAGACGAACATATGTATGTACATCTTTAGTCGCCAGACACCCCATTGTTGAAAATGGACTTATCCAGGAAATGGAAGTGGGTCTTAGGCATGTCCGTCTATAATATTGACAACTTCCGTTAAACATGAAACGCACAGACAAGACGGTGTTAAGGCCATTATACACTCCGTCTGGTTAAATATATAAATCAATGAATGAATTGACTAAGTTCTTTGCACTTTTTATCAAATTAAAGATTTCGGCAGAGGGGTACAAACCATCGGGTTAATAGGTTTGGAGTAGCTACGACGTCGTAGCCGTCCACGAAGTAGGGGCACTAATATTGGTACTAAGTACCAACCAACATCCTCTGCTTGATGAGGTACTGTAAATGCTCGTAATGCAAATGGACTGGTATTAAACCACTTATCCGCTCACCGACCAAATTACTTCCGTTATTTTCAAAAGTCGTCTATGATGCACTAATTCAATTACTAATGCTGACAAAATGTACAGGGTATCAGGCTAGTATTGACCAATTGGAAATGTGCTAATATTATTATGTGCTTATATTGTGCTGCCGTGTATAGTAATAATCTAAGCAATGCGTACTGGTAACGTGCTTTCTTTCATTCAAGACCGCTCCGGTGGCTTAGTGGTTAGAGCGTTCGCCTCGGATGCGGAAGGTCGCGGCTTCGAACATCGCTTGAGTCATGCCGAAGACTTAAAAAAAATGGTACTAACAGTTACTTTGCTTGACGCTCAGTATTAAGAGGTTAGTTTTAGGACAAGTCGGTCTGGTGTCGGGATAATGTGACTGGGTGAGACATCATGCCACATGTCTTCGGCATGATGTCACAGTGCTAGACATCACTATAAACTGTCACACTGCGATATGACTGAAAAATTGTTAAAGCTACGTTAAAAATTCAAATCACACACACACACACGCACACACACTTGTTTTCAAACGTAACTATGGGCATAACCATTCAATGCATTGTGCAGTGGCAAGTGTAAATATATGGATGTATGTTCAAGGTACGCAGTCTGCATTAATAATCAGGACCGTAGAGAGCGATGACGGGCCCTTGGTTAAGAAACAGTCCCTGAAACCGACTCGGGAATATATCCTGGTTATCTACCCCCCCCCGCTCCTTATCAGACCTGTTAATAATGCAGGTGCAAGCTGTAAATTGGCAAATCGATATAAAAACCTATTAACTGCTTAAATATATTATTCCACTTTAAGTCTGGCTAGCTGATATCACTCTCACAATATACGTACTTTAGAAAGCTGTACCTTTCTTGACTCCCAGGCAGAATTCGCACCTCAAGTTAAAATGGTAATATATTTCCACCCTGTGGAGCAATCAAATTTTTAAAAATTTTATTTAGGCATACTGTTGTGTGAATCCATTATGGTATAAAGCAACATATACAGTTTTTATCAAATATGAATCGATGCCTGACTCACAAATATTGGGAACATCTGAAAAATGCCCATGACCAACACCACGTGGTGGTCCTGTAAGTGTAGGGTTCGTTGTAGGACACAGTTTCTGATACAGTCTCCCTAAAACGAATAATAAAGCAATCGTATGAATAATTAAATTATTTACATTATTGGGTCTCATATACCCGTTCTAATTTTCCCATAGTTTGGGTAACATATAATGCAACCCTCTTCGACTGTACATCAATAAACAGAGAATCTAAAGCAAAAACAAGTGATAAGAAATACGATGATGTACGATGGTAAACCATTATAGATTATTATCATCTTTGTTTTAAATATTATAGGTGCTGCTAACTTTTCAAAGTGATAGACACTGTATTTTTCTTTAAAAAATAAACTTAATTGTTGTTACAAATGACTAATGCAGGCATAATGTCATGTGGTCAAAGACTGCTGAAGTAGCACATTGACGCAGTTAAAGTGATCCACAGCTAATATGGTCATCAATAACATATGTTGATTCTCAGACATGGGAGATATGAGACTCCAAAGTTATTAAAATTTTAATGTAATAACACCTGGTTACGCACCTTCAGAAGGCGTGATAAAAATTCTGAAAGTTTTGGCACAATATATACCCGCAAGGCTATCGCTGATTTCTTGTTTCATGGATCTAGCTTTTAACAGTGTAGGAGTTCAATGACAATGCGCAGACACAGACGAACTGTATCACAATACCCCCTTCATATATTGAACGCATATAAGATGGTAACTTTAAGACTGTGGGGTGGGAAATGTCATTAGAGAATATTTATACATACAATACCAATAAAGAGAGTTGGATAAAGGACTGTTTTCCGTAGTATTTTCTACTGCGAATTGAATAATTTTCATACGTTACGAAATTTTAATGAATTTTGGGACTGCTACCATGTACAAAATTTTAAGAACCAACAAAGTTCTTTTTATGCATCAATACCCATATAAACAACGCTAGCTTGCCAACAATTAAAAGAATTTATATAAAATGAGTGGTCAAAAATAGAATACAATTTTTTTTTATAGCTTACGTTGCTACAGTAGGACAGATATTGGGTCCTCCATCTCTGGGAGCATCCTGTCCTCTACTCAGAGCAATGAAAAATAGCACAGTTACAGCTACACTTAAGATCACCTTTATTTTCATGTTGTAAATTCAAGACAGCCTACAGCTAAATCTGAAATGAAATTAAAGCTTTTATTGGTACCGTATGTACCTGCTTATAGATCGAGTCCACCTGCAAACAACATAGACCCTGATGGGCTGTTTGTGTAGTTTTCAATTGGACCTAGACTTATACGTGAATGTGTATTGGAACATGTATTATATGTTTACCAAAAAAAAATGTTAATGCTTCCTCCGAAGACGAGTTATGCATGAAAACTTTGAAGAAAAAGAACAGGAGCATATACCGATCATCACCTTTAGACTCCATGCTTTTAATTACGTATCATAAGATCCAAGAAGTAATTAATATATTCTGATTTATCTTCAGAATCATGCCAACACAAAATTAGATATGATGTTTGAATTTGTTGGATGTATTAAATCCAAATATGATATAAATCTGAGTGTTCCGTGACAAATTTACTTTGTAACAAAAAGGATCACCAATTCTGTGTCAAGACCAACGGAACGTCAATTTAGTTTCCCATACATATTGTTGGATATGAAGTAAATCATTTAAAACGTCCACTTGACAGTTACGTGACATCTGTAAAAGAAAGGCTGAATAAACCATGATGGCTACATTCAAGTGCAAGAAAATTAAGATGTGGGTAAATTAACTAAACAACTTGCTGTACCTGCCAAGCGGCCAGCATGTATTGTATTGCATTATATTTTTTATCAGAGGTTAACAAACAATAAGCGCCGTAAATAAAAATGTACGGTTTCCCATCTCTTTGAAACAAAAAGTTCCAGAGCATTTTTATTTGAACCATCAGAATACTAGAAGGGCTCCCAACAGACATTCAATATCAAAATGGGGTTAACTGACAAAGAATTAGAAAATACACCTTTCCTCCCATATTGTCCGCTTTCCCTATACAGCCAGCCTTTCATATTCTTTGTAGTTCTGTCATCCAGTATCTTTATGTCATTTACAAATTGTTCCACGTTTGCTTTTTTTTAAAAAAAAAAGAAAGTAGTCAATATTAACTATACTTAGAGCTGACTTGTCGAAGGTATCCATGACCATGTACAACATTCAGTAAAGTTTTTAATGGATCGGCATTAAAATAGGACAAAAAACGTAAGTACTTACATTGTAATAAGAATTTCTCGTGGAGTTTATATAACGACCTTCCAACGAATACTGATCACGGATCAACGTCATAAAATGAATAACCGTCGTTGGAAGAGAATGGCGAATCAAATTCTTAAAGCAAACGACACCTCTAATTGAGATTGTTGGGTACCGATTGGCTAGATGACTTGCATGAAATGCATATTAGATTCATTTCACAGTATAGAGCAACATATCATTTTACAGCCCATATATCCTTGTCAATAAATCAACACGTCATATAGAAGTAATGGCTGCGTACATTGACACAATGACACTTTCTTTAACGTTTACGTGAAAGGTATAATTACCGAGAATCAACTTGCTTGGACGAAATTCTGAAATCGAAAATATAAAATGGTCAGTCAAAGGGCATCGAAGCTGATGCAGTCGGTCAAAACACTATTTTTAAAAGATAAACGGATAAAACATAGATATTTAAAACACTTACCTGTTATAGTCCACATAATGTAATTCTCTTCATAAAAATCTTTCCAGATTGGCAACAATAAAAGAGATAGTACCATTAATGCCAAGTACTAAGAGTTGTTTTTTTGCATACACACAATAATGTCAGTTTCGAAAGTAAGTCCACATTTATCTCATCAAGTACACAATATACACACAAGCATAATTTTATTTTTAAAAGAGCAACAAGGAAAAACATGAACACTACTTCCCTGTTATGTTCTGCATGATGTATTGCTTTTCATAAAATATACTTTAGATTAGTAATAATACATGCGAAAGTACCATTCATGTCAATTATTAAACTTGTTTATATGTAATTCAATCCTTTCTATTGGTCTTGAAGGTAATATCTATTTTTGTCTTATCATGTACCAAAATTAGAGCCGCGCATAAGTAGTATATGGAGCTACTTTAGTGTCATTAGGAGTTTAACGTTAAACAGGGGATTATACTTTGGCAACAATGGGATATTAACTTGGTGGGAACACTTTGGAGACAATGGGAATTTAAGATAGTGGGACAGTACAACAACAAGGGGAATCAGACATGGGTGAAAACAGCAAAATGTTGTACGTAGCTGTCATCAATTGGGCGGCTACTAAATAACAGTGTTTCAAGTGGCTGACCAGAATACGCAATAATGTAGGTAAGGACTAACAAAACACATACCTATATAAACACACTTATATACAGATACACAAAGGAACAATACACAAATAAATACACACACACACACAAACAAACAAAACATGAACATATACATACGCATACATATACACATACACAAACAAATACACAAACAAAATATTAAATTAAGTAAATCTTTTTGGAGTAATGGAGTACCCCTGAAAAGCGCCTTTGAGCAATGTTAACCCAATCGATTTAACATACGGAGCATCGCTCCGGTCTTCTTCTTCTTCTTCTTCTTCTTCTTCTTCTTCTTCTTCTTCTTCTTCTCTCTCTCTCTCTCTCTCTCTCTCTCTCTCTCTCTCTCTCTCTCTCTCTCTCTCTCTCTCTCTCTCTCTCTCTCTCTCTCTTAATTTGAAGCTGCTTCCTTAAATATATATAGTATGCGCCACGCTAGACAAATTTATATACACTTCTACTTATACAGATAACTATATTAGTTTGCATCAGATAATGAAATCGCTCTGCATAAATTCTGACATGTCATCTTAGCAAATATCTGGATAAATATTTAGGTACGCTACTGTTACTTTAGTCCTAATGACCTTAGCTCGAAGTTCATTTCACTCCGCGGCCAATTGATAATGAATTGCCATGTGCGTTCTCAGACAAAAGCCGCCGTATATCCCAACATGCATTACTACGCGTATTATTTACCTTTGGCTAGACAATGCGCTTCGATAAAATGAATGTTCGGTTACTAATGGCATTATATCCACTAAATCTGGCTCTCTTAAAGTAACTTGCGTGTTGATATAAATATTGTGAAATCATATATAAATACAAACTTGTCATTAACTCGCAAGAACAAATATCAACCTACAAAGAGAATAAATTCATATATCCTAAGAAATATGACACATTTGTATAATAGGGTGAATTTATAATATCCCTATGAAATTCTACACATTGAATATTTATTTACATGCAATCCGTCAATTCTCTAAATGAATTAATGAAAATTCAAAGAATCAAATGGCATACAATTAACATATCAATAGCCTTACGAAATGAATGCACGATGCATGTGCGAATCATAAGCATATCAACACATTTGCAAACAAGCCAAACAAAACGAAAAAGATTATTATATTGGAAACTAAAATTGCGTACCCTAATACCGTTTCTTTCCAAACAAAGTGTCCTAGCCTAAATCCTGTCATTCTTTTAAAGACAACTGTCTGGCCGTTCTTTACGAGTTCCCTTTTTACGAAGAAACAATACTCACTAGGCTTCCCGGAGTCGGTCTAAGCCTTCTTTCAAGGTAAAATCGGACTTAAGAATGCTTGCAAGTGGCAGCCCTAAATTGTTTCCCAAACTTCCCTGACCTATCCGAAATAACTGTTCATAAATTTTCCTCCCCAAAAATCATGTTTAACGTCTGACTTCACTAGCCTAAAATATGCTGCAATTAGCTTCCTTTGAAGAATCAATTGTTTGACATGCGCCCCTTTTTGAACAGTTACGGTCGAGTTGTATCGCGCGCTCGTCACTATACCAGCAAAATTGACCAGGTCAGATGCTACTGAAGCTTAACGTAGCCACTTTTTCAGAGATGAAATAAAGAAACAAAAATCAGTGAACCTTCTCAAGACCTTTCTAGGCAGATTCAGTTAACTTCAAAGCACAATTTATTTAACATAAAGTTTCACTAAGTCTTCAAAATTCAACACATGACACTTATATAGTGTCTAAACTCCCACAACAACTATCAGAGGGAAGGGGGATCGTGTAGAAGGTGATAAAATATCACAGAAAGACCGTCCCTTACGGCACAAAAATGCTATCCATCACACCACTATACCACCCAACACTTTATACTCAGTATCCAATATGCAACGTGTTATCTTAGAATGTAAGAGATGGGGATGAAATCTCACAAAATATACTAAACCTTACAAAACAAAAAATACTATCCATTACGCCACTATATCATAAAACATCCATATTCTATTCAACATACCATGCATACACTATCATAAGCGGCCTGTTGAAGCTGAATGTAAGAGAAGAAGATGAAATTCAACAAAATGTCTCTCACATACCCTATATACCATCCAACATTCCAATGTGCACTCCAAAACGTTATAGATTAGTTTAGAATTGAAGAGAAGAAGAAGAAATCTCAAAAACAAAACATACAGAACATCGCCTATACCATTCCACACCCCTTATACACACAACACCTTGCGATAGCTTAGAGGGAAAGGGAAGGAAAAGAAAGCAAACAAAGCATACTCACACATCTTATATTCTACCCGACATCCCATAAAATAATATCCATTACACCAATTACACCATCTATCCCCTGACACATCATCCACAAATGTCCTATGAAATCTCACTAAATATGCTTTCCCTTATACCCCACAAATACTATCCATCACCTATACCAAAAACTTTCCAACAATCCGGCTGACCGCTGTATGTCTAGGAAAGTTTATGTCAGAGGCCCGGCTGGTACCTCTGGAATTATTTCAAGCTGCACACTGAGTGGTTCCGAATATATTTATACAGTTATTCACGGTGGATATGGATACATTGTTGGAACTCGATAATACAGGTTTATTATTGAGAGTGGTACTCATTTCCACTTGTACATCAAGTGAGGCTAAGACGTGGTTATGCAGGCATGGTTTTTCTTTGTGTCCTAGAAACCTCGAATAAAAAGGTAGTTGTAGCATTGTTTGAGATTTTGATTATACGCGAACAGAAATCACAGCATCGTACTCATACTTCTAGGATTTGACGGTAAACATCTCCCTCATTCTTGAATAGAAAATTTATAGGTGTATAATAAAATCATTAACAGTGCAAGGTATATATAATTCACACAGTCTTAATTTTAATTTTTCATATGTAAACACACTTTCATAGCCTTTAAGGTTCAGTAGCTAAACGGGTATGCTTGTTAAAGACTTGGGGAAAAAATGCCAAGAGTCAAATCCCAATGTCACGTCACGACACCATGTTTGCGGAGGCAAACTGTACGGTGTCAACTCAAACCTTCTTGGTCGAATTAGAACAATTAATGTTAAACGCAACTGTACAACATTCGTCTACGTCGAAATATCCAATAAACGTGTTGGGATGCTAAATGTAACTAAAATGGATCCAGAAGCGTTACTTTTCTGGTTTTGTGTGTGTGTGTGTGTTTTTTTTAAATCCCTAACCTAGGTTATATAGTTCATGGGAATTCTGGTGTATTTTCCTTTCAACCGTACTATAGAAACATCGAACGAACTTGTATGCACAGAAAACGAAAAGACAATTCATAACGTATGATATCAAAAGGATCTGACCATTGAATGGTTGGAGGAGGTGGTTGTCTTTCCAGGCTCTATTCTCTCCCTACGTGTAAACTGATTGACAAGTACTGTACTGTAGATATTAGGGTCTAACATTAAGTCATATCCAAAAATAGACATAGAGGTTTTCCAGGCTTTTTGAAACAAAAATATCAATGGGTTTTTCATAGTTTTTCCAAAACGAAATTGATCTTGGTTAATTTACAATTAGATAACTTATGACCTTTGCTGAGCGGAAGAAAATTATTTTCGTTCAGAAAAAAGAAATAGTTTACAATTCAGTAGCTGTTTCTATTTTGAGACTCTCATCAAACACCAGAACTACAGAATGTATCACTATAAATTGTTAAATGTGCATAAATTTGCATGTATCGCATATTAGTTTAAGAATAAAAGTTTTACTATGCTTAACTGCATGTGATGGTATGAAAAGGTCACTTAGCAAAGGTTACATACTTTGAACACTAGAATAGTATGCACTCTAGTCGAGATTCACCCTCCACGATGTATGCATGGGTCAGGTATGTGTGCATTGTGGTCGAGAGTCACAATACGCAATTAATGCATGCGACATGTGTGCATGTACTATATTCGAGCTACACGTATTTAATACCAGCACATTTATGCAGTTTGTTCTATATGATAAATTGGTACTCTCCAGTAATGAGTCTAATGATCAGAGGCTTGTGTGTGGAGTTCTCACCCCACATATTTTTCCAAGTGTATCTAACATGCCGATTTAAATAATATTTTGAAAAAGATATATTCATGATCAATTTCGAAACCGGCAAAATTATGGGTGCTTTGACTGCCATTTCATTACCTTTTATACCAATGTAACTTGGCATCGTTCAATTATACCGCTCATGTGGGTCTGGAGATCTCCGATGTGCAAATGTCCTTCTTCAAAAGACTTTAGCTTTCAAATATTAGCTTAAAAATTATATGGTAAAGTCACTGACTGGTTAACGTGTTTATCGGCATTCTCAATAAACTCTTTGATCATGCGCAATTGCCTTATAGTTTTATTCAACACGTTGACTGACCAGATAAAACTAAGTTGTGGAATATTATCGTTTTTGAGTGAAACTAGTTCAAATCGTCACACTGTGACAGCAGCAGTGTACATAAAATGGGCATGTATTTTCGCTTTAGCATATAGTGCTAACAAAATCTAAACGTATTGCAAGCCTGCCTGCTTTCGCATTTGAGAAAATCTACAATTACCTTATACATATGTTTATTCACATGTTTCGCTGTTGGACTTCACAAGATAGACGGCGTATTATTCTCATAGGAAAAGAAAGAGATTACAATCAGATTTACTGACCTTGACGCTCGGTCGGTGTATAGTTTTCGGTGTCACATAAAAATCTAGCGTAATAAGACCACCATATAATGAGGTTTTCCAAAAACATCATTACAGTATGGCGGCCTCTCATCAGCAAACCGGTTCACTGCAAACCGGAAGAGGCCAGCATCCATATAGCAACAGCAGTAAACAGAGTGAAAAGTACATGAAGTAGTTAGCTATTTCTATATTAAAATAATGCCTACGGAGTATTGCGTATCTCAGTACACAGAGAGAGGGGGTCACACATTTCCCTGGCCCCAGTCGTGTTACTATTGCTACTCCGTTGATATGAACAAAGCTGACTAGCATTTCCACCTGGTGGAACTAGCACTGTGAGAACCCCATTAGGTAGAGCGGCTAAGTTTGTAAGTTGCTTTAATCAATAGAGTCAACATTCCATGGGTCATTTCAGCAGTAACATCGGCGTCGAAAATAGTTTGTTTTCCGACGGGACAGTAAAAGAGAAGGAACGAGAAGTTCAACCTTACGGATAATGAATATAGGGATAGGGTAGAGGTGGGTGGGGAGTAGTACAATCGTGAAATTTTATTGAAATATTGTCATAAATCGAATACAGATTCCGGCTTTATGTCTACTCAACAATGTTGTTGTTGTTGAAGGGTTTAATGGCATTCTTCAGCAAAAATTAGGCTATCCATAGCGGCTAGTATGACTGGTTGAGAAAGAAACCCTGGTAAACCCACGGAAGAACCGCTGACCTACGAGAAGCTATTGGCAAGCTTTCTCACGTTGCCACGTTAGCTGATCTACTCACCAAAATATCAAAAGTTTTTTTTTGCCTAAATCTTGTCCAACTGAATGAAAAATCTATTCACTTTCTTTCGAAACTTCTGTTGTACGTACCTTGTAAATACATTTAATATATACGTATATTATGTTAACAATGTTTACATCAAGGTTATAAATAAAATGTATTTTGTAAAGTTGAATATAATGATATATTATATTGGATGCAAAATTCTGTCAAGGTTTCGTTTTGAATGTACCAGTTGCTTTGAATAGCTTAGGCTTGAATTATACATGCAACCTATAGAAGGGTAAATGCACCTTTGTGCAAAGAAGGAAGTGTTGCAACGCTCCAACAACTCTTACCTATTAACTACATATATAAGTAGTCAATACGTAACCCGGATTTCGGATATAAGGCATTGCTAATATTACGGGAATGGTGGGTGCCTCACACAAAAAACCCAAGTCGCAGTCTCTCTCTCTCTCTCTCTCTCTCTCTCTCTCTCTCTCTCTCTCTCTCTCTCTCTCTCTCTCTCTCTCTCTCTCTCTCTCTCTCTCTCTCTCTCTCTCTATATATATATATATATATATATATATATATATATATATATATATATATTACGGGAATGGTGGGTGCCTCACACAAAAAAACCTAAGTCGCAGTCTCTAAAATCTCTCTCTCTCTCTATTATATATATATATATATATATATATATATATATATATATATTATATATATATATATATATATATATATATATATATATATATATATATATATATATATATATATATATATATATGCAATAAACTGACGACGAACAGTGCGAAACTAGTAACTAACTAGCTTGAGCGCTTTCGACTCTTAATTAGTCTTTTTCAAAGGAAAATACAAAACATATATAAGACAAACAAAAACAAAACACAAACAGTTTGTATAGACTTGTTGCGGATACTGAAAACTGTGTGTAATTCCCTTAGCTGGTAGCATTTATAGTTTTACCTTATGTGGAGACAGCCATGTAGAGGTTTACAAACATAACGATTTTGTGTTTATTTGTTTGTCTTATATATGTTTTGTATTTGCCTTTGAAAAAGACTCATTAAGAGTCGAAAGCGCGCAGGCTAGTTAGTTACTAGTTTCGCACTCGTTGTTGTCAGTTTATTGCATCTATTTTAATCAATCCCTGACACACGTGATCCCTTGGTAGATCCAGTGCGCTTGAAAGGGTTTTTATTCGCCATATGATTTATATATATATATATATATATATATATATATATATATATATATATATATATATATATATATATATATATATATATATATATATATATATATATATATATATATATATATATATATAAAAACCCAGCTAAATCTTGCCTTATTTCTTATTAAATTTTGTTCGTAAATTGCACCAGTATATCTAACTGTATTTTAATCTGATTGAATGATGCTCTTCGTAATATGCTTTAGTATATAGCACGACACCCAGTCAGAAGCTTATCCATTCTTCCATCAATTTATCCTTCCCGTCTTCAATCCATCAGCCTTGATCTGACAAACATTGGTTTGTGTACTTTGTATATTTGTAGTTGTGAAGTAGTATTTTCATATCAGACTGGTCTGGTAATTTTTTTTTAAATTTAATCATGAATGGTCTTCTATCCCAAATAATAGATGCATTTGTAGCATTTTGCCACGTAATGCATCTGGTGATGGTGTTTAATCTAAGAAAGTCTCTGAATTGTATAAGATTTCCTCTGAATAAAAAAAAATATCACTTTCGCTCCAGCCGCCCATCCAATTGCTTTATTCTATGTAATCTGAATTTGTAAGTGTGTCTATGTGGTCAAAGTTCCTTAGTAATAATAAAATGAAACTCACTCTGATTCACTGTTTTAGAATGAATATCTTTACAATTATAAAGGGTTTGGGGATGAATTGCAGGCTAAACGTACTCTCATGCATCTTGTAAAAGGCGAATAATGTTTGTGACCTGTCAGCTGTGAGATGCATCCCAAGATGGTGTTCCATCTAAAAAGGTGTTTTAATCCTGAGATGATTTACTGTTTGTATAGAAAACTGCTGACCTTATATTTTGAACGATTTTACCCTTTCAGCCGGTCCTTTTGTTCCGTTAGTCTTTCAGGCTGCGAAAGATTGAAATATCATTTCGTTTAAATATCTGTCTCATAGTGAATATATAGTTTTGGTTATAGTGATTTTGTCTTCCTTATAATATTTGCATAGTGTTTGTTGTATTAGGCAACTAGCTTTTAGCTGGGGACTGTATAGTCAGTATTTTGTTAATGTGCCGTTAAACACTATACCAGAAATAACCAACTCATGGACCGAGGGAAACATCTAACCAAATCCGGTTATAGGAATAGGAATAGGTATTCTTTATTTCAGACAACATAGTCTATACATCTAAATTAAAATACGGGTATAGAATAAAACATTGTAAACATAATATATATATATATATATATATATATATATATATATATATATATATATATATATATATATATATATATATATATATATATATATATATATATATATATATCATATGTACAAGTATACAGATACATTTACAACAATTAATTGCGCCCTACTTTGTTAAGAAGTAAAGTTAAGTGACACATTTAAATAGTAATATGTTTCATCTACCAATAATATGAGAATTAAAATGAATTTTATGAACATTGATCACTTACTCCTAGATTTACTGCAGACTTTTTGGAAAAGATTTTGTTGTCATTTATCAAATGATACGATTTTCAAAAGTAATGTCTTTTTTAAATGCCCCATTGAGATGCATTATTAATTTTATTCATTATGATTGCAAAGTACCAAATTTATGTCACGCTGTTGTTCTAAAACTAAAATACAGTTTTGCACAGTTGTATAATAAAACGTTTACCATCGAGAAAAGATGGAACCTTTGTATCTTCTATAATACTTCAGCTGTGCATGCATTTCCATTGCCTTTTTTGTTGCTTAGTTTATTTATGCATAATCTAAACTATGTGTGATTATGCTAGCATACGTGTCAATGCATAATGTTGCTGAAGGTAAGTTGTATTTTGCTCATGTAAAAGTATTTGCATAAGCTAAATTATATATTTGTTAAGAAAGATTAAGCACAAGCAGAAATATATATTTCATTGTATATTTTATGGATCAAAAGTTATAAAAATATGTGTTGTTGCATGCTTAGTTTAATTAATCGGATATCAGATAGCATACGATGATTAGAAGATGCCACAAAATGACCAGAGTATACCAATATTTGTTTGTGTATGCTTTAACTATAAGGCACCATACGATGACAATAATGTACTACAAGATAACTACAATATAACATAAGATGACTACAATGTATCAAAATAAACCCTAAGTTAACTACAAGATACCATACGATGACTGCAAGATATCATAAGTTGACTACACGAGAACAAAATATGACTTCAAGATTTCATCAAATGACAAGATATCGAAAGATCCCGCAAGCTAATTACAAGATACAATCACATGACTAGAAGATGCAGATAGTTAACTGCAATTTACCATAAGATGACAAGATAGCAAAGATGACAACAAAATATCACAATCTTACTACAAGATACCATAAGATAACAACAAGAGGGCAAAAGAGGATTATAAAATAACACATTTAAATATTGAGCTTTCGTAGAATTAGGCATGCATATATCTTGTATGTGTATCATTTGTGATTCTGATGCTAATTTAAAGGTACCATAAACGCTTGATATGGGATCAAAAGAATATACACATATGAACCAAATGAATACATAAAATCCACCAGAGTTGGTTAACAAAGCTAGAAATGTTGTAGAAACAGAGTATGTATATTCATGTTTTCTGGGCTTCTCCATGGGTTCATTTTTGTTGTTTCAGTAGACATATTTTCTTAATATGAATTTGAGATGAAAATTAGAAAACTGTGTAATTTTTTTTACATTTTCATATCCTTCGGAACTTGTAAGAAATCTCTGAAACATTTTATTTCTCTCCTTGCAATTATATCTCTTAAACTTCTTTTGTTGCGACTTTATATTTTGTCATTGCTCTAATGATATTGCCTGGAAGCCATGGGCCCTAATGAGTCTTTTGGACAATACGACTGGCCACCGTCACAAAGCCACAAAGAAATGCTGGGTTTGCTAAATGGGACTGAAATACATATATCAGTTGGTTTGTGTTTCTAACCTCTAACCTAGATTCACTTTCATGGGACTTGTGTTTTCCGTTCGACCGCACAATAGACACATTCAACTAATGTACGTGGACAGAAGTTAAAATAAATCATATTCTATAATATCAACGGAACCGGTCATTTACATTTTATTTTATCTCAAACTTGTATCTTTTTAAATAGAGATGACTTCAGTAAACGATCTAACTTGGCTTTTAATAAGTTAAACTTGATTTTCTCATCTAAACTATCGAAACTTGTAAATGAAATGAACTATTAAGCTAAATTTGTCAGCAATCGATTTTTCAATGTGTCAAAAATATTACACGTCAATTATTAGCGCATCTTCCACATCAAGTTTGGAAATCGTTTTGCAAATAAGCACCGTATACATTTTAGATGCAAATCCAAAAAAAAAAAAAATAATTTTCTTTCTGCCTATTTTTCACAAACATTCGCTTAAATGTCCAAACAAATTACACCAGTACTCTTGGATATTTTGCCAAAGTAATGCATATCTTTGTATTTGAAGTCAATGATGCAGTATTGGTTTGCAAAATATGTCCACCAATAATCATGTAAATAAGCTTCAAAAATTAACATTTATGACGTCAATGTGCAAGAGGACCATTATTTGCCTGGCAATAGGGTGAATTACACAATAAGAAAGCAATAACACTATATGACGAATGATAATCTTAGTTTGTGCACATATAATCACTTCATACCCACGTAGATACAACTTCCGCTTGGAGTAATGTCTTGGAGCAATAAGTTAAGCGTTTTGATACTCGGAACATCGCTCGGCCATTTCTATCAGGTTGAGAATAATATTAATTTCACGACCTGACGGAAATGGCCGAGCGATATTCTGGGTACGGTTTTGTATACATTGATTCAAAGGAAAGCTTACAAGCAGAAATGTTCTTTTCCAGGTGTGTCCGAGTAGATGCACAAAAAAGAATGGATGTGGGATGGCATTAGGAAACGTCTAGTGGAGATTATTTACCTTACTATCATTATCTTAAAATTAAATGTATTCTACATCTTGGCAAATAAATTTAAAGATTTAATGAATCTAATTCCAAATATTCGATATAAATATTATTGAGCTTTCAATGAAAAATCCTCGTGTACCTGCATGTAATTACCTAGATTAAGAAAGACGCAAGTACCCAGTTGCAGGTTTTATTATGTAATTAAAATGACGGAGGGAACAAAGGAAAAGACTACCCATTCATGAATATAATTTTCTTACGCTTGTAACGGGGAAATAATGAGGTACTGACTGACTTAGCGTCAGATTCTAACGAAGTAAAAATTACATTGAAACCGGATGAATCTGTTTCCTTATCCAACTGTTTCTTTCATTGGTACATAGGGGTAATAACAAAAAATTAATCGCCTATTGAAAGACCGAAGCTGTCAAAGGTACATGCTGAATGAATATAAATGATAATAGACAACAAGTTTGTTCTATCAGCTGATTTAGTTAAACCCCTTTTGGAATATTATTGGAATCTATCTGTCTGTCTGTCTCTCTCTCTCTCTCTCTCTCTCTCTCTCTCTCTCTCTCTCTCTCTCTCTCTCTCTCTCATATGCACACTCACACACATTATTATAGTTGTTAATTTGTTTGATCACAATGCTATAGTAATAATACTGAAAGGCAATATTTGTAATTTAAAGCGTTATCAGTACAGTGTTCGGACTAGCGAGCCATGGGAGACAAATCGTGCAAGCTTGTACTATTACATTTACAATGCCGAAAAGTTGTGATGTGCCTTCTACGATTCGATTTACATAAAATTGATCAGATAATCCAAAGCATCTAAATAAATGGTCTAGCGCAACCGTCCCCATGGACATTTGCCCTGGACAACTGACCCAATAGGATTACTGTTCCCAATCCCTTTAAAAAGGTGATCCAAAAAGAAAGAGCCGGCTGCCTCATTTAAAACTTTTTATTTCTTGTTGTATTTTACAGTTAAAGTCATATCTCATAAAAAAAAGCATTTCTCAATAACGACTGACTGAATGGCATTAACGGCATATGATCATATGAAAGACTATTTAGTAAATTTGACCATGCAATAAAGTGCTTTTTCCAGAATGACTCAACACTAACAGGATCAGTTTGGTAAGAACATTATCTGTATCACCAACATACTGATTGTAAGTACTTATTCAAATCACCGAGCTACCGCGATGGTAAATATTATGAAAAAAAAAACCAACGGAAAAAGAAACTTTCAAGCATGCATACAGCTTTGAGCATCCAAACACAGACTATTTATGGAGAGTTAAGAATAAGAAAACAACATACTTGTTTACCAATGAATAAGCTGTGACATAATAGTCATTGGTGTAAAAGTATAGATTATACTATACCAAATTGAACAATAGCGACACAAACTAAAACACTAAGAAGGAGTGAATGAAATTCTGGTTGTAACGGCTGCTTTCAGAACCATTAAATCTGGTACAGATTAAGGTTCGGTTAGGCTGAATACATTGGGTTTACTCAGAACTTTTTCTTGTCAGTTTTGTAAACTTTGATTCATCATGAATACGCGAATTGTGTAGGTAAAGCCCATAAGAACACGGTAACCAGTCTGTTTTAAAGGCACACGTTTCTCCTGATACCAAAAAAAGCAGTTACGTTTTTATACTATCTTGATCACTGGCTTTAAACAAGCCTTAAAAACATAAGTTGAGTACCTAGGAGTTCTATGGTATCGCGGGTCTTAAAGTTAGCGATCGGCGAATAAGTAAATAAAGAGATAAATAAATAAATAAACCATCATGATCTTATGCATGTGTAGTTGTAGTTCTTTGCTCTATATTAAAATGTATTTAATTTTTGTTTTAAGTCAGACGATTGCGGGAAACGATTGACAAACCGACGCGAAGTCGACTCCAGCTTAGATAAGGAGAGTTACGATGATATTGTGGTATTACCGAAACAAATATTTTTACGACGGCATATGCTTGTATTAATGGTGGAAACCTGATACATATGTTGCGCAAAGTGTGAATCAACTTGAATAAAAGAAGATTTTTCTATGGACCTCATTCTGCTATTTGTTACTTCCAAATGCAGAAATTTATCTGAGAGTATCAAATAATGTACATGTAACTACCTTTGACAGGGTAGTGCGCCAGGATTGTCAGTGAGATAGAGCCCAGTAACATAAGCATAAAAGTACATGTCGACCACAAATTGTTTAAACAACTTCTGGTGTTCCAACAAAAAGCTATAAATCGTTTACAACGATGTTTTAAATGCAGCATCTGTCAGTTCCGAAAGCCGCCAAAAAACAAGCACGTTAACATGCTTAACAATATGATTCTTATGTGCTACGGTAGATTCAACCTCTTGGTTCTTGACAAATATCGTAATCATGTGATCAGACTCTTGCCTTACATATTGCAATATTATCAGACGACAAACTGATTAAACGATTTGTTACAGTAATATCGATGTTAAGAAGATAGAAATATTATTTGAGAACAAGAGGCACGGCCATTTCTCTAAAGAGTGATTTTCATGGGTGCGTTTGTAAAATTGTGTACTCGCCCTTATTCCCGAGATTTTCCCGAAATCAACTGCGGCTGCAGAACTAGTAACTTGTGGTCATGCAGTGTACATATGTACACAAATAAAAAAAAAAAAGGTGGCGCTGTGTAGAAAAATAAAGAAAACTTCAGAGTACCGCAATACCACAAAACTCTCGATATCGTAGCTACAATATATTACATTTTCAAAGAAAGAGCTCAGAGTGGTTAATCCCTGGGATGACATGATATTGTTTAATACACCCGATGACGTTTTGAATAACATGACCTATACGAGGTATTGTCGACGCTGAGCTTCACGATAACTGACCACAAGATTTGTTACTCAGTTTAAAGGAACTTTTCTTTGTCGGATACTGCTTTGAAGCACCTGACCTGCTATCCCATTTATTTTACATAATATGGCCGCGGAATCTTGAAATATGGTTGTCTGAAAATAAGAACAAAATAAAAATTTAAAATAATGAAAAGGAACGTAATCCAATATTGAATATTGGATGTATGTATGTAAATATGCTTGTCTGACTGACTGACTGACTGACTGACTGACTGACTGACTGACTGACTGACTGACTGACTGTATGTATGTATGTATGTATGTATGTATGTATGTATGTATGTATGTATGTATGTATGTATGTATGTATGTATGTATGTATGTATGTATGTATGCATGCATGCATGCATGCATGCATGCATGTATGTATGTAAGTATGTATGGTTGTATGTCGCTCCAAAGAAATGGGTCATAACGTATGTCGCTGTGGCCACTTATTCTGTACAACGCAGAGATGAAAACAAAAAGAATGAATCGTTAGTCACTCTCACTAATGTTGGTAAATCAAAAATTGAAAATTCCTTCCAGATATAGAATAAGGTACAAATATTAATGTAAACTATGCAAACTTAGTTTCTGTTATAAATTTTTTGACTTTTAGTGTTCCTATTTATATTATTTTACACTGATTGTCATATAATCTTGATGTATCTTTCAAGCTATATTTGAAAAGCAGCATTTGAATCGATTATTTAACGAGTAGAAAGTAACCTGCATATTGTGATCCCGTAATCACGAAGTTCTGTGAGCACGAACAATGCTATCAGATAACATCTTCAAAATTAAAATAAATACTAAAAGTCCCTACATCTTATTTCAATCTGTCGAGCATGCAGAAGTAAAAAATGAAATGAATATTAAGAGTCAATGTATCTCCACGTAATTTGATGTATATACAGACATACCCCACGGAAATATTGAATTCATATATTTTATGGCAATCTGTAGTGTATATAGAAATAAAACAACAACAACAATAACAACAACAACAAAATAAGGTGGCTGGGAAATTTTTATGATTATAATCTGGCTTTGAGAATAGCCTTGGATTATATTTCGTAATATTTTGGCCGGAATTGAATATCTGTTCTCAGGTATGTTCACGGTTATCGGATATGTAACCTGCATATACTACGATATGCTACTCCGACCTTGACATTTAACTGGTCAGAATACTTCCCAGTAAGTTCAAGAGTTGAGTAAAGTTTTATGTCTTTGTGCGGGCATTGGCAAATATGTAGGTGCTAAATGAATATTTTGCTTCAGTTAACTTAACGACTTCGGCCCCAACCCATACCGCCTTCCCCCACAGGGCGTGGGACTGGAGTCATCTGAGATTTTCAAGTACCATTTGCTTTCTAGAGGAACAGGTCCAATTACAAACTTGGAACATGCAATATATATTCCCAACACTTGTGTGAGCCCCAGTGCAAGGAGATTATTTTGCCCTAAGTTTTACGCTTAAATAGCGATGCGAAATATAGTCTCAAAAATAGTCCACAAACAATAGCGGCGCAGAGAGAGCAAACATCCGCCTGCTATTGCTAAAACTTTACGTGTACCTGTGAGATCTTGCCTTATCCTGACACAAAACATAGTTTGACATGTTTGAAAAGTACGCTTTAGTTCTTGTCAAACCTGAAAAGTTTTATAACCACTGGAGCTCAGGAAATGCATACGACAAAATGAGGTGTTGGAACAATGAAATATAATTTATCGTATAGTGCATAAGCCGAGTTAGTGTCTGATATCATATATCGCTTGTTGGAACGACTACAAGAGCGACAAAAGGACAAATAGTCATGGGGCAAATCTTTTACCGCTTTCGCTTTTATTATCAGCTGAGAAAGAACTCAGTAAATTGAAGTGCCTGATTCAGTGAAAACTGAGTGTAACGTGTTATAAATAGGTATTGACATCAAAGAATGTGAGACAATCTGCAATATCTTTTACGTGAACAGAGGGACGATAGGAAACTATAACATGGCATGAACAATGACAAAATTACGATGTATATCTAGTATATACCACTGTATGTAAAACCAAACATTGTACGTTTTGGTAGCCGGCAGACGGAAAATAATGCGTCTTATTTTTCGCGCGGAACATGGACGTGGAGACTAAAAATGGATTAATGTGCTTCATGTTCGATCATTTGCAAGGCTTCATTACCTTGAGATGTTGCGTCTCAATGATAGCGTCTGGAAGTATGTTTAGGCAAGCCTTGGTACGCAGTCGCAGACGATTAACTCGCTTACCGGAAGAGGTAATAAATTGCCTGCAAGACAGTTGCTTGCGCTCGTTAACGCATATACCGTACCCACATACGATGTTCCGAATTCGAGTTAATTTCCAGAACGCAATCGCAGAAACAGATCCTATGCTAGGTTACGTTCTCGAGGTAGGCCTTAAAACGATCACTTTTGACATTTAGTTTAATATCAGCACCTATGTGTGATTATAAAAGCACTATTCAGGAGGCGACCAATGCCATGATATCTGAAATTGATGTTAACTCTAATGTCTTCAAAGATGCAGGACAAGTGACGTGAATATACTTGCGTAGACATTCACTGATTCAGTATAACACTGTCTCCTAATATATAGCGCGGAATAAACTATTAAAAAAAGCAACATGGAATGTGGTCAGCAGTACTTGGCGTAATGCTTTTGTATGGCTTTATTGCAGGGCCTTTACCGACACGTTCAATACTTTAATATCAGCCTGGATCATATATGAAACACACACCTGACAATAGTGATGTCGAAGGCTAAAGTGTTCTTTCCTTTCTCTTTCTGCTTTTTGGGCTTCACTTTCGGTGCCTGCAGTGTTTGCAAGCTTCATTAGTATTAGAGCGACAACGTTAGACTTGACTTTTTCACAGTATCACAAACCGTGACAGGAAAGTCAAATGACTGTAAAGCCGAGTTCACCGAGGTTACTGTGTTTGCTTGGATGATCAAACTTCTGTGGTCTGCTGAAGAAACGAACAGACTACTAAAATTCCGATTGTCGATGTTGTTCACTTTTATAACAGTTCATGGCAGTTTGCACCTTAGTTTTGGAGTGTAACTCCATCCGCTAAACGGACAGTTTAACATAAAGCACCTTGCATGAGGTAAATACCCATCCGGATCTATCATGTATGTAAGTTTTGATATTCCTACGACTAAGACCATTGTTTTGGGCAACCAGATGCCCTATCTCGTCACTGAGCAGTGCGACTGTGACGTTGGTTCTCAACCAGGTAAATATTACTTGTAACCTTAGTTTCTTTATCGTCAACGTTGTGAAGGAATGACATGACGTTTACCAGGAGTGCCGTTGAGACATGCTAAACGTTCGACCTTCAAGATTCCTTCGTGCCTTTAGGAGGATATCGTGCACCGTAGACGCCATGGCATGAAAATTGCAAAGGCTTCGGCTTCGATATCGTGCATTTCGGGGACTGTGGTAAAATTGTAACCATAGACGCATTGAATCTACCTTGCCGCTCTACAATTCCTGGCAGTTAAATTCAATTGGCAGTTATGCAGGATGCTCAGTGGCTCGTCAAATGAATACTATTTGAAAATTATGTTTATCACTTCAACAGATTGCTCATTTGGTCTCTACTCAGGCTGGGCGTCCTGAGCTAGCTTAGAATAAATTATGTACTTGCAAATTCGGTGGGTTCTTTACTGAGTGGAACTGGTTTAATAGACCTGTTAGCATATAGCGCGATCAATGAGTTATATTCACAATTGCTTTTTATTTCACGCTGAAGCAGCTCTCTCAAATTCGTAATATCAGACATAGTGATGTGCTATATCCAGCGTAATATTTATATTCTCTATTGTCAAAATAAATTCTAGTTTGTTGTGCTCACTTTAAGCTTCTATAACTCTACTCGATCATTTCCATCTTATTTGTTACCTTTACGGAAGCTAACAAATAATTTTATTAAATATCCGTTTAGTTGTTGTTGTTGTAGGGTTTAACGCCATTTTCAGCACAAGATATGCTATACATGGCAGCCAGTATTAATGGTGGAGGAAAAACCCTGGAAAACCCAGGGAAGAACCACCGACCCACGAGAAGCTACTAGCAGGCTTTCTCACTTACCCACGTTAGCCGAGTCTGGACTCAAACTCACGCAGACAGAGGTGAGATGGCAGTAATCTGTAACGGTCAGCGCTTTAGACCACTCGGCCACTCGGGTCCCCTCAAATATCCGTTAAGTCTTTTCATGATTCTCGCCGTATGGTTGCCACCACATCCATCATATGTTCTATGATTGGTTCATGTTCCCGTACTATGCTTCCAACATGGGTAGACTATATACCCTCTTCTAATCTTTCTACGTACATTTCACAGTACTCACCAAAACAGTATTTCAAACTCTCATCTTTTCTTATAATTTCAACTAAGCGTACCTATTTTCTTTTTGTTTTGCAAGACCATGTTCGCGTGAATTGTTAAATATTTTTTCTTTTTTGTTTTAAATAAAACAAGTACCAATCTCCAACAAGCATAAAGTTAAAACTGTTTTCATTGATGCAGTGTCACCTAAATGCCTCGCATTAAATTTCTGTATTCGATCCGTTAACAAGCATTAATAACATGGGATAATGGTTAAACAAATGACAGAATAAATGATAGTTACTTGTTAGAACTCACTTCATGTCCAAAAATACAGTTAGAATTTGCGCTTAAATAACCAATTGGTTTTTATTAGGGTTATTAAAAAGATAAGTACATGATATACTTGTATATAAAAAAAACCTTCTGACTTAAATTGGGGCTGGAGGTAGTAAATACGTTAAAGATCTCTGTTAGCCACAAGTCTGGAGGTGGGGGGGGGCTAAGGTGGCTAAAATCGAGAAGTATCCTGAGGCAAACGTTTCATTTCATATATACGAAACCCTGTATAAATTAAATTAAATGGAGACTAAAGTAATTCAACTTTATCTTTATTTTGGCAAAATTTTGTCATATTTCACCATACATAAATAAAGTCGTTATAAAATTGTATAAAAATTACAACTTTTTTAATAACATGTAGACTTCACTGTGAAATAGTGATTAGAGCAGGAGGTCGTGGGTTCGATCACAGGATGAGTCATACTAAGACTTGCAAAAAGGATATTAACAGCAGCCTCGCTTGCCGCTCAGCATTGAAAGGATAGTGTTAGGACTCGTCGGCCTGGTGTCAGGATAATGTGAGTAGTTGGGACATTATGCTACATGTCTGAGGCATGATGTCTCAAGTGTTAAGACATCACGATAAACGATCACACTGCAGACATCGTAGCAATATGACTCAAAAATTGTTGAATCCAAATCACACACACACTCACACACACACACACACACACACACACACACATTAGTTACTTTCAATACCTTTTGATAATGAAAAGAAGATAATTGATATGTTTGCGATAAATTCGCATTATAAAAAATGATGTAATTATGAACATCTATCTCACGCTTACAGAAGAAAAGAACATATAGTTACATTTCCATCCACTGGTCCCTTCCTTCGTCGATGTGCCTTGGCTCCTCTGCAGATGTGCTGTCCCATCTGAAATCGTTCTGGTCACGTGTATACCCAGAATTATAATATACAGTACTTCCTGTCACGTGTGTTGGTCTGGGGCGATAATAGTCAGTATACAAGCTAAAAGTGTAAAGTTAGCAATTAAATTCAATTAACACATGTATGTATGTATGTATGTATGTATGTATGTATGTATGTATGTATGTATGTATGTATGTATGTATGTATGTATGTATGTATGTATGTATGTATGTATGTATGTATGTATGTATGTATGTATGTATGTATGTATGTATGTATGTATTCATGCATATATATATATATATATATATATATATATATATATATATATATATATATATATATATATATACGTGCACACACACACACACACACACACACACACACACACACACACACACACACACAGAGTAGACATAATGGAAAGTACTATCCCTGGATTATATAGTAGAAGAATGCTAGATGGTAGTAGGCTGAATTAATATTTAATACAAATAATACTACCATACAGGTTAGTGAATTTTTAATTCGTGCTCTACGGAGGTTTGAATCTCCCAGTCTCTCGAATCTTCCCAAGATATGATTAGCGTTAGCAAGTCCAAGAAAATGATTGGCCTTATCAATGCCATGAAAACAATTTACGTTAACAAATCCAAGGACACGACCGACCTTAACAAGTCAAAAAGGGCCAATGATATAACAAGAAACACCACAGCTTAAACAATGCTAACGACTACAAAATATTAAGTAACATTGTTTCATTGCCGAATTCCTGAACTTTGTTTAACAGTATTCGTCACACACATTACCATAAATATAATATTGCCCGTCTTAAACAAGCACCATCTTTCTCATCAGTGAAGTCATACAACGTTCATATTTACATCAACGACTTGAAACCACATTTTTTTTTATATCTAACGTCACTATAGCTATTACTTTAGCCGGTCATTAAATTGTTTTTACGATGTTCAGTACGAGTGTGAAAGCGTCAGGAAAAAGAATGAATGAAGCGGCATATACATTCTTAGTCATGTATCAAATAGTAATGTTGCTTACTGGTCCACTTTTACTTTTTTCTCGTAACGTCGCTGCCTGTTCCGCCAAAAAAGACAGCAACAGAGAGTAAGAAGAGTGATCAGTGCGATAACGGCGACAATATTAACAATTATGATGAGAATAGTCATCTGATTTTCGCCACTGGAAATTTTTCTTGTTATACTAGTGACGTTACTTGACGAGTTACCGCTTGTAAGAGTATTCACTGAAAAAAAGTAAAAGATGTCATTTATCATGGAAGTAATTATGGATATATATGAAGATATAGTCCACAGTAAATTAAAATGAGTACAATCATTTTAATTATCAAATTTGATTACCCGTATTTCGTTGTCAAGGTAACGAATTTATAATCAACACACTTTCCGGCAACGCGATATTCATAATTATCCTTTAAACAAACGAAAAGTTTTACAAAAGCATTAAAAAATACATGATGTTATCGGTGCATTACATAAATTTTTATCATTATGTATTAACCTTAACTTTCTAGGATATAATATTCATTCCAAAAACAAATACATTAAAATCGATATTGGATGATTGCTATTTATGAGTTTTATATGATTCAAATTCTAAGCAGAATACGTACTAACATAAAAAGTAGTTAGTTTTGCTTAGAGAAATAATATTTGTGAAAGATTATGCG
The DNA here is from genome assembly GCA_016746295.1 of Potamilus streckersoni. Lineage (NCBI taxonomy): Eukaryota > Metazoa > Mollusca > Bivalvia > Unionida > Unionidae > Potamilus > Potamilus streckersoni. The sequence goes on from JAEAOA010000720.1 coordinate 1,534,426, forward strand.
GATATTTCTGATACTTTAAAATGCAGCAAACCATCTTTCCATAAAAGTTCAACTGCAACATAACCTCAACTGTAATCTGATATATCTAATTATTGAACACTATAGCAACGTATCGTCATTGTAGCAAGAAATGCGTACAAAGCAAATCATTTTGTATTCCCATGTTCATATGTAGATTCATTGTGTTTTTTTTAATGGAACTTCTAACACATCTTAGGTTATAGCATAATGATAACTAAGTCTTTCCCTAGGCAACCATATACCCATTTAATGGTTGGTTAATTTTACATTACGAATTATAATTTTCAATGAGCCAATGAGCCGACGCTTCAAAAGTTTTTTTTTTTTTTTTTAAATTGAAACTATTTAATTTTTTGACCAATGCACGTATTTTAATGTTGGATTTGCTCTGGCTTTCTATTTATGAATACCTTTAATGAAGGATCCCATAGTACAGCAAATATTTTTAACAAGCAATGGCTGTATGTGCTTCTTACTGAAACATTTTTCTTCTTAACAAACGACCGCACTAGCTCGATGAACGTCGCGGGTGGTCATAAATGATACAACCAACC
>JAEAOA010000720.1:1540000-1560000 GCA_016746295.1 Potamilus streckersoni
GGAAGTTTTTCTCTTTATACATTAGTTTAATGGACCAGCGATTAAAACGTTAATAATTTAAATCGATATTGATCGATAAATTGATTAATTCATTCATCAATCGTCCTTTCATTGGCGTATTAACTCAAATGGTATATGTTCCAATAAAATAATTTTAAAACAAAATACCAGTAAAAGCAAACTCGCTTCAAACGCTCACAAGAGAAATTTTTTTAAATTTGAACGAAATTTACTTTTAGGCGCGGAAAACTTTTGATGAAAAGTTGACGTTATGGAAACAGTAGAATGCTTGCCTCTCAGATCTAGTTGATTGCGAACTATATTTTATATTATATTTTGTGTACAAAATTTGTTATCATGATCATGACATTTCATGAAACATTTAAACAATACGCAGATTCTGAAAGACCATTACAAGCCCCTAAAACCCGTTTACCCTATATACGGTTACATATACAACACATGATTAAAGAGAAGCCATAAACCTGAAATTATTTATGAATTCATTACATAACATAATAAAACCTGAAATTATTTATGAATTCATTACATAACATAATATAGATACGCTTGTTTTAATATTTAAACAAAAGTTAAAGCTTGTCATGTTCACATACATGGTTCGATTTATTACAAGATGTGGCCTCACTGAACATGGTCGATTTCACAGAATATTGGTAGGCGTATAAAGTCTCCAATTTTTTCGATGAAAGTTGATGTTACTGTGCTGTAAAACAATAATCACCAATAAAAGTCTAAACGGATAACTGCCCTATTTAGTAAATGCAAAATTTCATAATATTAACGAAATTTAAAATACCTAAATTCTTTTTCTTTTTCCTTCCTTCCTTCCTTCCTTCCTTTTTTCTTTCTTTCTTTCTTTCTTTCTTCTTTCTTTCTTTCTTTCTTTCTTTCTTTCTTTCTTTCTTTCTTTCTTTCTTTCTTTCTTTCTTTCTTTTCCAACTCTTGTAATTTCATACACGCTACAGCAGTGAATTTAGTATCTGCGGGTTTGGCATTTTATTTATATCACTGTTACTAAGAATCATATTTCAGTGCACAAACATAACAAACATAAATGAACTAAAAAAGTAGATGAGTGAGCGCAAACCGCTCATACGTAAAAAGTTGTTCGTATTATAAGGGTGGCAACAACGCAACCACCTCCACTACTTCTACTAAAGAATTGTTGATGGTGTAAATGATACTATAAAAAAGAAGTTTCTTGTCAGGTAGAGCATTCATTGTTATTTGCACCTTTATGTGAGTAATAACAACACAGAAGGATTACGTAAAATACCTGAAAGACCGGAAGATGAAGACGACGTACGTTTATCATTATACACATGAATGATCAATACATGTACACACCAAGGACGAGACCAACGCGTATTATAAATCCAAGTGATCTTGTGGGGCTGCTCCGATCCTAATTTGCAAAATGAGGGATGGTTCATGCCATTAAGTCACCCCTTGTAAGAGAAAGGCGACATGTTCATCCCTTACCCCACTGGTTCCCAGCCTTTTGACCCAAACTTTAAAATAAAATAGTTTCTCTGCAATCACGACAATGCATCCATGTTTTGATACGTTTTGCCATCCTCAAAATAATTTTGTCAACCCCCTAATACCCTTCAGAACGTCCTCGCGACCCAGATTTGTGTCGATACCTAGGGGTTGGGAAGAACTGCCTTACCCGGTTAGTGGTCTTACTATGGACAGGTCGAATCAAAATTGCCGTTTGTATGTGCCAAACACGTGTTATATATATTCCTAAACTTGATGACGTCATCTATTGACAAATCATTGGTTCATTTGTTTTATTATTCTGCTTACTGCATAACTCAATAATACACATGGTAATACTTATAATTTTTATTTTACATAAATAGTTGATACTTTGTGCCCTTGTCTTTTATTATACACCCGTTTGATCTTAATGCTTGATATGACGTTCAATACAGCTGTTCAATCCATATTTTCGTATAACACATCCATATTCGAACTATTTGCTTTAACATTCTACTAGAATTGACTAAACATCATTTTTAAGATTATTGTATAACATGCATACATTTATATTTTTTAAATAAAATTTGAAGTATTTTTATTTTATTTTAGCTGATGTAAATTGGTTAAGCTAATTATTTACGGGTTTACGGGGTACATCGTAAATCTTGGTAAAAGACTTACCGAGAGAGAGAGAGAGAGAGAGAGAGAGAGAGAGAGAGAGAGAGAGAGAGAGAGAGAGAGAGAGAGAGAGAGAGAGAGAGAGAGAGAGAGAGAGAGAGAGAGAGAGAGAGAGAGATGTTGGCATTTTCGTTCAAGTCAGGATACTTTTATCTTTTTAATTTCCATATAATTTATATTTACCTGGATTCGAACACCGGCTGAGTCAAACCAAAGACATAAATAAGGTACTCATAGCTGCCTCACTAGGCACGCAGGTTTAAGAAGTTAGTGTTAGGTGTGGTCAGCCAGGGGTCAAGACAATGTGACTGGGTGGGACATCGTGCTACATGTCTGCGGCATGATGCCCCGGTGCTCTACGTCACTATAAACTTCACAATGCAGATATCGAAGCGATACGACTGAACAATGTTAAAGCTACGTTACAAAACCAAATCACACACACACATACATACACACACACACATTTATTTTCACCAACTAATATAATCAATATAATGGGTTCGTATGTTTCTATAAATCAGAGCAAAAATATTTTTTAAAGTAACTGAAAGCTTGAGTGTTTTTTCTTCTTCAAAAGATCCAAGGATCTAATACTAACTCACCTCGCCCTAAGAAACTAAATGATGTGAAACTAATGTCTCCACTCAGTGCTGGGAGCATGGGTGGGGTACATTTTCAGTTCAGTAACTACGTCCTTATTTGATTTATATTTCCACTGCCTTATGTAAAATACGAATTTATTGACGCATAAACTGTAAATTATATATTGTAAGTAGCTAATGGACAGATCAAATTTTGTTTGAAGGTAACACATTAAGTCTTTGATGCTTTGAAATCTAGTGGAAATTAATCAGCCATAAAATCACAATATTTATAAACTGGTTGAATTAGTCGATTGGATAAAGGTTACATACATTATAGACAGTGCCGGATTTAGACAAAGCGAGGCCCTAATTTATAGGAAGATATAGAGGCCATATTTGGTATAAAATAAATTTGAGGAGCCCATTCACACTTTGTGGCCCTAAGCTATAGCTTGTTTAGCTTATGCCTAAATCCGGTACTGATTACAGAATGACGTAAAAATCAACAAAGTATGGATATCACAATGTTAATATTGAATACAATATCCGATAATAAGTTCTAATTCGACTTACATACTCCTAAAATGGGCATCGTGCTAGCCTGTACAGTGTCTCTTTTCATATGAAACGGTCCTTTAGCTTATCTCGGAACTTAGATATCGATATGTTCGGTCGAAATTATGGGTTTTGATGCTATCATGTTATATGCCAGTTAATAACATTGTAAGGATAATCATGGCTGTCAACGGTAAAATTTTTTAAATACAGATGTTTCATCCTAAATTGGTTTGCAAGTTATGTTCATATTTTTCAAAGTTTAGCTTTGGCTGGCGCTACATCGACGAATTTGTGCGGAGGTACCGTAAAACGCAATTACACACACACACACACACACACACACACACACACATACATACATACATACATACATACATACCTACCTACCTACCTACCTACCTACCTACCTACCTACCTACCTACCTACCTACCTACCTACCTACCTACCTACCTACCTACATACATACATACATACATACATACATACATACATACATACATACATACATACATACATACATACATACATATATATATATATATATATATATATATATATATATATATATATATATATATATATATATATATATATATATATATATATATATATATATATATATATATATATATATATAAAACACCTCCTGATGCAATATATTACTCAGATGATTTCTGGAATTAAAGAGGTTAATTAGTTTTGACTGTAGCCTAATTTGTACATTGCCATTTTATGTAATACTGAAGCATATTAAGAAGTTTTTCAATAGTTACTTTTATAAACTTTGAATAATATTTCATCAGCATTTTAATAATATAACATGAAAAATGAAACATGTTTAGCGTAAAGTGACTCTTTTGAATTTTTCCACTGTTCTATGTGTTCTCCATATTTTTGTTGGAGGGAGGTAAATTCACCTTCATATTAGGGTGCAGCATATATCCTTACATATTACAATTAAATGTAAATGTAATAGGGTCATACTTATTACATCCGGTTCAGTTTACACGAATGTAGTCTCAGTCTATTTTTAGAGCATCTTTTTCTTTCTCCTTTTGGTGGTAATGTAAGAGGTAGATTTCTACAGTCTTAGTATTGATTTAAAGATAATCGTTTATTTAATTTTTATTGGAGCATTATGGTATAGTTATCTGTACGCATTTTGGCGATAGAACAGTGAGTGATGAGGCATTGATGATCCGGTAGTGAAATCTGAAACCCAATGAACAGTGCTTTGTTTATGGTCCATCCTATGAAAACATGCCGGATAACCCATAAAAATAACCTCACCTTGATTACATCTATGAATAAGATATGATTTGTTATCTGTAGGAAAACAATGGAAAGTTCAGCACTGAGAAACAAATGTGGATACTATATGGCAAAACTAGTTCTTTTGCAAAGTTTAAGTTGGTATTAAACGCAAATGTAAAATTAATTGTGACCAGAGTCCAAGTAAAGTCTATGCCAAAACTTTGCATGATTAAGAAGACTTCCTGTTAGCAAGAAAGTAAAATCAAGTAACATATGCTTCAGAGTTGACAAGAACGAGGGAAAAGTTCTGGAAAGCAAATATTTTTTCTAACTTTTGATTGGAATATTTTAAAATAAAAAATAGCGGAAATTTGGGCTACCTTGGGGCCTTGAATAATACTGCTATATCATCGTTAAAACTATTGGTCTGGTTCGGACATTATTAAGGTTAGAATAAAATGAATGTACTTCAGACCAACAACATGTCAGGGCTTGTATGCCTTAGGGATCTATACATGGACCACTGTTATTATTAATTTATATAAATGATTTTGTCACTAATCTTCTGTTCTGTATACGACTAGATGCTGATACCACTTTGTTACAAATAACTGCCGAGAAGCCAGCCCTGCTGTTGTGGTTTTGAGTGAAATGTCAGTTTGTGAGTTAATCAAAGTTTAGACTATTTTATATCAGACAAAACGTTAACAGTAGCCATATTTAAAAAAGGAAAAAAAAACATGACCACCTAATTTTACTGTTATTAAGAATGTCGTTAGTCCTAAACACTGGATGTAACGCTAGTTGTCATAAACACTAGATGAAATCCGATATTGGAATATACATACTAGTATACGAAACATTCACATCCTCAAAATATTGATTATTTATCTAATACACTATTAATGTAGTTCGAAGTTTATAATGTGGGTAAGTGAGAAAGCTTGCCAGTAGGTTCTCGTGGGTCGGTGGTTCTTTCCGGGATTCTTCCCAGGTTCTTACTCTATCATTTATACTGGCCGCCATGTATGGCCCGTCTTGTACTGAAAAATAGCGTTAACCTTACATCAACAACAACAAAAACTTCATTCATGTAAAACTTTACACATTGTACTAGAACCTATCAGTGGGAGAAATAAAGTATATGAATATATTCTGAAATATATACAAGCCGACCTCCATCTGGTTGACTGACGTCATATCAAGAGTATTAGTACTACGCAAGCTAGGTAGCTCTAATCTGTCCTACTTTCATAGCACCATGATAACCAAATATTCACACCAATCAGTACATCATACTTTGTTTTCCATATATAAACATTATACTTAATGTTTCCTTGTGTGTGAGTGTCTTTGTGGCTTTCTGTGAGAAAGGCATGCAGGGTGAACTAATTTTCCATGTGTCCTTGCATTTGTATGTCTCTTATTTCTATATACTTGATGTTAACGAGCTGCAAAATCAACGCCAGTCTTATTTCATCATTCACATATTATTCTTTAACTCTTATTGTACAATCTGGTAAGAACTGTTCCTTAAAATGGGATATACGTTATCTCCAGTAGTTGAATGTCAAACTTGCAATCGAAGGGCTTTGGCGTCGACTTTCGCTCAGGCTAGCCAGGGCACCTGCCTTAGCGTGTTTGGGGCAAAGTTATAATCTCCCTTTAATAGGCTTGGTAACGCCAATAATGAGCCGAATGTGTTTGTAAATGCCATCAAACAGCCTGGAGTTTCTTTCACAGCTGTAGACCCGTATTTCATAAAACTTGTCACGATAATGTCTTGAACCGAGGTAATTAATGTCCATAGGGCAATTGCTAAGTAAACCTAATGAGCCATATTCGAACGATAACTTAATGCAAAATTCGTTTGATTACCAAAGAGTACCATGTTTTTGTTATTCTTCTTTTCAACACACGATAGGCTATACATGGCGGCCAGTATTAATGGTGGAGGAAGAAACCGGGAAAATCCGCGGAAAGAACCACTGACCCACCAGAAGTTACTGGTCAGCTTTCTCACATATCCACATTCGCCGAATTTTAGACTCGAACTCATGCAGAGGTGAGATGGCTGTGATTCGCAACGGACATCACTTTAGACCAATCGGCCACTCGGGACCCCTTGTATTTTGATTAAAAATTAATAATTTATTAAAAATTCATAAAGGTTTCAAAGCTGTTAAAATGCTTCATAGATACGATAACACGAAACTATCATCACATAAAAGAAGCGCGTTAATAGGGGGATACAAAGATGGTAAGATGAAATTAATTTTTGTTGTTGTTGTTGTTGGGCTTAACGCCATTTTTCAGCACACGATAGGCTATTCATGGCAGCCAGTATTAATGGTAGAGGAAGAAACAGGGAAATCAGCGGAAAGAACCACCGACCTACGAGAAGCTAGTGGTAAGCTTTCTCACCTAGCCACATTCGCCGAATCCTAGACTCGAACACACGCAGACAGAGGTGAGATGGCGGTGATCCGAAAAGGACAGCGCTTTAGACCACTCGGTCACTCGGGGCCCCCATGAAATTAATAAATAACCAATAATTAAGGTGTGCGTATATGTATGCGTTTATGTACCATTTTAATTTGTCTTTGATATGAACAAGCGGATGCAGAAGGTCGCGGTTTCAAAGCCCGGCTAAGACATAGCAAAGATTTTTTTAAAAAATATGATACTAAGAGCTGCCTCGCTAGATCCTGAGCATTAAGAGGTTAGTGTTAGGACTGGTCGGCCGGGTGGGATATCATGCTACATGTCTGCGGCATGCAGCCCCACTGCTAGACATCTCTATAACTTTCTCACAGCAGACATTGTAGAGATATAACTGAAATTTGTTTCAAGCTACGATAAAAATCAAAATCGCATACAAACACACGTATATACTCACTTACAGTCGAGTTCAACTGCAAACCTACCCATATTTTTCTTTATATGATGCGCCTGCAGATCTGGGTCTGTGCAGTTTGCTACGAGAAATTAGTAGAACAATCAACATAGACATTGGTATGCAGGCCCATTATGTTACGGCATTTCAAGATCATTGCTGTTGGCAGTGTGACTACTTGTAAGAGATTAATTACAGTGGTTTTAGGCACACAAATGAAATCGACAACACGAGGGTAAAAAAAAGTAATTAACATGTTTTTGAAATACAAACAGGACAAAACAACCCCTACCAAACTCCACCACCCACCCAAACAACCTCATGTGAAATACGAATATTTTGTCTAAAAGAAAGCTTTCATATTCAAAATGGCAGTGTGAATCCTTTGAGATTTACAGAACTATACGAGTTTTCTCCGTCAAAACCCCCGTTAATACAAACTCATGTCAACACAAAATGTTTTAATTGAACAAGTAATTGGGTGATAGTGAAATTGACACAAGTAATATATGTATAGTCTAGTAATCAACATGTCTGCTATTGTACATTAGTAAAGTCAGTGAGCTTCAAATGATTTACTGATGATTTTTACATGTATGCTGTATCAATCAACACATTTCTGTCATTGTTAAATTAGTACTTGTAATTATTTCTAATGAATTACTTCGGTTTGGTGGTCCTTGTTGTAAGCAACAATCGTCTTGTCCGATATCGTTTCGTTGTCTATTAATTCATATCAAAGGTTTTCAACCTTTCTCTCTCTCTCTCTCTCTCTCTCTCTCTCTCTCTCTCTCTCTCTCTCTCTCTCTCTCTCTCTCTCTCTCTCTCTCTCTCTCTCTCTGCATACATACATACATACATACATACATACATACATACATACATACATACATACATACATACATACATACATACATACATACATACATACATACATACATACATACATACATACATACATACTGAAGAGCTTGTACCTGGGATACTTTTGTAATGATTGTCGATGGATAATGACCACACGAATCTTCCAAATATTAAGAACTAAACAGCATTCCGAAATATATTTCAATTGATGTTGATATTGCGTTCTTAGACACAGTATATAATATGGACTGGTAAACGAATATATTTCACGTACCTCTTGAAGTTTCGTGGTTCCTGTATCACAACACAAATCCGAATGACGCAGACGACAATTCTCAATCGACCAGGAAGCACACGACAACGACCTGTAGTTCTTAGCAACACATCAGCTAAGATACAATCGACGAGAAGGATGGAACGGTCAGTCAAGCGAAACCGAAAGGTTACGCGGGGAATTTTCTGACAGTAGTAGTTAGGTTTCTACCGGTCTATTCTTGACAGGTGTAAATAAAGAAATTAAAAGGAATAAGCAGAGATGAGACTGGGGTATAAAATATTATATACTTTAAAAGATCACGAGATAAATAATTTTTTTATTTTCGTTTTTAAAGAGACAAATAGGTGTAATCAGTGTATATGCAGACAAGGCCGCGGTTGCGCTAAACTTTTCTAAATTTCTTAGATTGAGATTTTGCAGTATCTTGCTTATGATACCTCATGACAATATCAGTAATGACGTACAGATGGTGGAAAGAATACGATTCACTTTGTGTTTTAAATTTAACACAAAAAACTAAATCTTGTTTAATTCTTCACAACTTACACAGCGATAACACAAGACAGACCATAAGCTTTATATTTGTGTAGGCCTTTCTTTAGGCCTTCCAATTCAATATATAATTTTATAATAAAGTCTTTCGGTATATAAGGGAAAATTTAAATTAATTTAATTTTAATGAAGATTTGAGCTGTTATGATCGTTTTTCAATTTATGATGCCTCCAGAATGTGTCATAAAAAGTATACTTGATATAAGATATTTGTCGGTAAGCTGACCTTTTGTACTAAGATTAGAGCATTATTCAGATTTGTCGACATAGGTTCGATATCCTAATGAGCTCATTTTAAAATCTTTTTGTTTTTAATTTCCAAAATTACACCGTAGAACCTGGTATTTCTTTTAAAACTTTGCACCTTAAGTTTGCTTTTCCATTTCGGCATGTCCTTTGCAATTGAACATATTTCAAGCCAAGTTATAAACTGCGAATAAAATATGACGAAAATTGTCAGTAGCCATTTTTGTGATGTTCCGACCTGTTTTCTTAAATACAAGCGAAACAATGGATTTTAAAATCATTTGTGTGGTCAGCATATCCTAGATTATTAAATATTTTTCCTGATTAAAACAAATATAGATTCCTGAAAGATATTTAACTTGAGAATTATCTGCAATACGCACGGTCACATTAAGATTATGAAAAGGGTGGGGTGTCTAAAGCAAGAAAGACCGAAAGGCCTAAAGGAAAGCCTACGAAATACGAGGACCTAAGGCCATAGCCAAGTTAATTTTTGGGTTAAGACGCTCAGGAGATATCATAGTCGTGTATACGCAATCAAACTATACGTGCATGTGCGTAACAGTAAGGGGTGGGTGTTGGCGAAGGTCAAGACGATGGCCCGAAATCTCAAGTTATAATAGATGGGGTGGTAGGATTTTCTTATTTTTATGCGAAGTGGGGGTGGGTGGGCAAAATTTGAAATTACGCCTCTTCATACATGCAAATTAGTTTTGAAAACCTAAATTTATTATATGAGTTATGCTTCTCTATCTTGCAAATGTATTATCTAGGATACATACGCCTCTCGTTGTCACGAATTCCATATATTAATCGTAATGACGTTTCCAAATGTCTGATAAAAGTCATTACAAATGAGTTAACTCCCAAAATTAACTCTCTCTCTCTCTCTCTCTCTCTCTCTCTCTCTCTCTCTCTCTCTCTCTCTCTCTCTCTCTCTCTCTCTCTCTCTCTCTCTCTCTCTCTCTCTCTCTCTCATTTATTTGTCATATCTCAAAATCTTGTGGCCTTGTTTGCATTTAAGCATATGGTTTTTAGAACGACTTATGCAGCCGTGAATCTGTATACATTCTCCCAAAGGCTGCCTCAGTGTGCATAACAGGTGTATCAGCTGGTCGATATATTGATGTTTGTATAATTTTCCAGTACTCTGGATATCCAACGGACTACAATTAGAACCTGGCACAAAAGTACATGTTCATTTAGCATGGAAGGAATCAAAATGTCCAATAAAAAAAGAACAAATCAGCAATGTAAGCCAACAGGGAGAAGAGCCAAGTATAGTATTGAGAAAGAAATAGCTGTTGGCCGAACCATTATGTACGTGTGTTATATCAACGTGATAATATAACGGTTTTAGAAAGATCCCCTTTTCTATGTGAAATTTAAGTCTCAGAAAAAAATAACGGTATTCGTTCCGGATATCATTTATATCACAACAACTAAATTTTTAATCCTTATCCAATTATTGTCCCAACGACCGATTTCAACAGAGTCTGTGTTTAGAATTCCTGAACTTCATTGATGGCAAATAATAATAATAATAATAATAATAATAATAATAATAATAATAATAATAATAATAATAATAATAATAATAATAATAATAATAATGATAATAATAATAATAATAATAACAACAATAATAATAATAATAATAATAATAATAATAATAATAATAATAATAATAATAATAATAATAATAATAATAATAATAATAATAATAATGATAATAATAATAATAATAATAAATTTTCAATAGTCATGACTACTTTTTAATAATGGCAAAATTTCACCTTGGATGATAAGGTTATCGACTATAGCCATTCTTGTATACAAAGGTCTTTTAAAGTTTCTGTTATCGTTATTTTTGATCGTTTCGTATTATTCATACATTCAGTTTTCAGAGCGTTCTTTATGCTATTAATCCATTCAAAAATATTAACATTAGTATTGAGCCAATTGACCTCGTCAAAATGTATTTGATAAAGAAGTCGAGGATGTTTGGTCCATTTACGATTGATAATTGACATCCAAAATCCAATTATTCGTGGTCTGTACAATACCAATAGGTTTCCTTCCTTCTTCTGGGTAAAGCATATAATTAGGGGTACTTTTCCTCCATGTCGTTATGTTTTTAAAAACTCAGTGAGCAAATTTTCAGTAATTGTAATACCTTTAAATCCTCCGACCTCACACTCTTATTGTACAATGAATAATATGCTATGATCGCAAAGATGATATTGAAGGTCAGTGAGAAGATTGATGTCTCAGTTTTCGGTACAGTAGATGCAAGGCCTTTTTAGCTTGATGAATGTTGTATTTAATAGGTTTAACAAACGAGTTTTAGAAAAAAATTCTACACTTAAGCATTTAAATGTAGCACATATTTCTATCAGATTATCGCCAATTGTAAATCAATATTTATCATCACTTCGTGTGCAAAAAATCACGTTTTTACATATGTACGCCACTGGGATTTGTAAACACCCTAGCCTAGGGCAGTTTGTTAGCTGTCTGAATATAAAGATTTGTTTGGATGCATATCGCCGTCTTAAAGGGGACAAAAACCCTAACCTGCAAAATTTTATTGAAAATAGAAGGATATGTAGTAGTTTGTGTATATAATCCATCCTATTTTTTTCTTTGCATTTATTGTATTTGCACAAGCATTTAATAATAAAAATGCGTTGAATTCCGAGATCAAATGAAAAGAACCTACCCCTCAAGTTGTTATCTCCCTTTCATACAAGCAGGATGTGACGTCATTTTAGACGATTCCCGTACAACAGGCATATAAATTCTTAGTGTCAAGTAGAAACGATGTTTCAATGCGCAGCTCTGAATTGTGTGAATAAAAGCAGTTCCAGACAAATATTTTTTTCTTCACATTTCTATAGGACCCTAAAGGGTGATTTGTATGGGCGATCAAATTAAAGAGAGAAGGGATTTATGACCGAGACATTTCGAGCATGAAAGTTTTTCAAAAGACCAGAGACTCTTCAAACTATTGGGTCTGAGCCAAAACGTTAGCGATTGAAGCCTGATGCAGTGCCGACTCTTTTTAAAAAATATTTTTTCTACTCTGATAATAAGACAGAAGACGGGAAGCACGCCGGTGAGTCGTTGTCGACATAGGCCAGGGAGCATCACCGGAGTCTGCAGTTTTATCAATAAAGCACGACGAAATTTCTGACTACATAAAATTTCGTCGTGCTTTATTGATAAAACTGCAGACTCCTGTGGGAGCAGTAGGGACTCAATAATTAAGGAGCACCGTCAACGTTTGAATACCTGAACGTGTAATTTCAGCCAATAAAGTTTAAAACCTCAGAAGCTTCTGATATTTTTTTTGCCATTATACACATACATTCACACATATTTCTAGAACTGTCATAAGTTTTCAGATTCATCAGTCAGAAGCGAGAATACATGAATCATGTGAAAGTTTCAGATGAGAAGGTCTTGCGAATCGTGCTCACTACACATGATAGTAATATTTTTATATTTTTTACCTAGTATATTCTACACTCTACGGAAAATCGTCTATATGATGTGTCGGCAGAGTCTAAAAGGACAAAATAATTTACTGAATAGTATAGTTATTACACATAATTTCACAACAATTCAATCACTTTATACATGTCTACGTGGTATTTATTTTTTAACAGATTGGTTATGGAGCCTTGGAAGAGGTGGGGTGTAACATGTGCTCTCTCTCTCTCTCTCTCTCTCTCTCTCTCTCTCTCTCTCTCTCTCTCTCTCTCTCTCTCTCTCTCTCTCACACACACACACACACACACACACACACATTTTCTCTTCCTAGAACCACTGAGATTGGCAACAAATATTCCATTATTGGTTGGACATTGGAACACATTTACTACACAAGTACCTGTGTGGAAAAAAGGCTAAAATTAATTGAAAAAACTGTTGCCTGTTTGATATTTTAAATGTCCATTTCTTTGACGAGCATTCATTCAATTATGACATGTACAAGTCCATATCAATAGCTGTTGGATTGATCCAGACTATAGAAAGTGAAAACCCATTTCCAGCCTCCCCCCCCAAACTGGCAAGAAAAAGTCTGATCTGTAATATCAAATTGATTTGACTTAAAAGAAAATGAAAAGAAAGAAGAAGAATTAATGAAACAAAAAATGAATTGTGAAAGAAACCGTAATCGGTAAAAAATTATAGCCCTCTCTCTACCCGGTTTATTGATTAGATTTTGTACTGCTATTTAGTTTGGTATTTAATATTAAAGGTAGTTTATAATCATCGTCATTGTCAGAACCTGACGATTCCTGTACATCTTTGTCACACGAATTTGTCTCGGGTTCATACATATAAGGTTGGATGTTCATGAAATATTCTACTTCTGGATTGTCATCCACATCACTGACAGTCGACATAATTTGAACATTCAAGTACAGCCAACTCATAGAATGATTGACTGTATTTTCATAGGAGTCTGCAGTTTTTTCAATAAAGCAAGATGATATTTCTGACTAAATGAAATTACCTTAATGGTAATATAAACGAATTATTTTATAATACCGTCAGGTGATTTCATGTAGTCAAAAATTTCGTCGTGCTTTATTGATAAAACTTCAGACTCCTGTGCTATTATCAACAATGCCAGCGTGTACAGTGTCTCAAATGACGTCACATCCACTAAGTGTTCAAGGGGAGGGAAGTGTGTTGGTTTATTCAAGACGGATCGGGAGAGAGCAAATGATATACGGAATTTGAGCGAATTTCAGTTTTGCATGTTTGTCCTCTTTAAGGTGGGTAGGGCGTTAATTGGTAATAAATATAACGTGTAATATTTTATTAAAAAGCGTGTTTGAAAATAAAATAAAAATCACTCTTTACTAACGATTAACGATTTCATTCAAAGCTTGATCGATGGCCCGAAAATGCAACACCAACACGTGTTGTTTATGACGTGTTGTTGATAAAGTAATCAAAAGGAGACCGATAAGTAAATATAGCTTGACAAACATTTGAACGGATAAAAATAATTGTTCTTAATTTCAAAATTCCGATTCCCCGATGTTTTGTTGCATGTCAGTGATTTAAAGGTAACTAGTAACTAGATGATGATTTTGAAGTATCTTGATAGAGTAAGTATTCCCAAAATTTCAGTTGTGAGTACAAATCAGAACAAAAAGTCTACCTTATTTATTATTGATGTACTAATAGTAGATGAAAGGAGTCTGCTATCTTATTTAGTAAAGAAAAGGAAACCTTACAATTGTCTTGCTCAGATGAAACGGTCTAATTTAGGCAAGAAAAGAATAAATAACAAGTGTCTTGCTCTGATGAATCCGTCTTATTTAGGCATGAAAAGGCAATGACACGTGTCTTACTCTGATGACATCCTCTTCTTTAGGTAAGAAAAGCAACGTGACTAGTGTCTTGCTCTGTTGAATCCGTCTTATTTAGGCAAGGAAAGGAAACATGACAAGTGTATTTCTCTGATGAAATGGTCTTATCTAGGCAAGGAAATGAAACATGACAAGTATCTTGCTCTGATGAAACCGTCTTATTTAGACAAGGAAAGTAAACATGACCAGTGTCTTGCTCTGATGAAACCGTCTTATTTAGGCATGGAAATGAAACATGACAAGTGTCTTGCTCTGTTGAAACCGTCTTATTTAGACAAGGAAAGGAGACATGACAAGTGTATTTCTCTGATGAAATGGTCTTATTTAGACAAGAAAAGGAAACTCGACAAGTCTCTTGCTCTGATGAAACCGTCTTATTTAGGCACGAAAAGGAAGCACAACAAGTGTCTTGCTCTGATGAAACTGTCTTACAGGAAAAGAAAATAACACAGTATGATTGAACTAAATATGCAAGAAAGTTTTAATAATCGATGAACCGAAAATGTAACACCAACAGGAAGTAAAACCTTCGGACCACCTAGTCTGGTTCTACGATTGAATAACCGAGAATTTGCGAATGAAAAATAGTTCAAAACAGTTTCAAGTTCTCTCTAAATCTTACATTCGTAAATTGCCGATTGTTTCAAATTGCAGTTATTTATATATATTCGAGGTAAGACCTCTAACCTGCGAATCAGTGCATGTAATAAAATACCCGATTACGCTGTAAGCGAGTTTATAATTCAATTTGTTAATAGTCAGAGGACGAAGGGACACATGGGTCATTCATAATTAAATCTGTTATTCACATGAACAGATGATGACGATGATGATTATGTGTGTGCGTGTGAGATTTGGATTTTAACGAAGCTATATTTTTGTTTCAGTCATATCGCTTCAATGTCTGCATTGTGGCAGTTTTTAGTGATGTCTAACACTGGGCATCATGCCGCTCACATGTACAATAATGTCCCAAATAGACACATTATCCTGACTCCAGGCAAAATAGTTCTAACATGAACCTCTTACTGATGGTGATGATGAAGATGCTGCTGCTGCTGATTATTATTATTATTATTATTATTATTATTATTATTATTATTATTATTATTATTATTATTATTATTATTATTATTATTATTATTATTATTATTATTATTATTATTATTATTAATCTTATTTTTATCATCATCATCATCATCATCATCATCATCATCATCATCATCATCATCATCATCATCATCATCATCATCATTATTATTATTATTATTATTATTATTATTATTATTATTATTATTATTATTATTATTATTATCATACAAACTCTCACAGAAAAGGAAGTATTTTGCCCTCATCTCTTAGGATATTCTTTTTAAAACAAGGATGTAAATGTAGCAACAAATTGCACCTCACATTCTAGTCTCAGAGCTGGACTTAAACGCAAACAAATTCGAAAACATCAACTAAAAACTCTTCCAGATACTGACACCTCGGTACATAAACAAGATATAATAATGTTTCTGTTAATGGTGTTGATGTATGGGGTCTGATGTAAAAATTTAACGAGGCCTCGATATTTTATCTCAATAGTCATGGAAAGATGACGGTCGGTATCTTTCATATATTGCTCTGCTATCTATCAACCAAACCCTTAGCAAGTCTAATATTAAGATTTCAGACCTGTTCCAATATGCCTTATCAGTTACCTGACCTATAGCGAGATAGACGGTCATACGACGCAATTACATGTACTATTATGGCAACATGACTATCTCCAGACATCCGTACCATAGTGGACCTGTTATCGCTTTGTCCATCAGTTTACTTATACTGACCATAGCCCTGTCATGCATTACCGTTCATCAGTACAAATGGACGCAGAACATTCTTCAGAAGTTTGAGGAGAGCGAGTTCTTGCTCGTGGAACTAGAGTCACAGTGTCTGATGGTTTGTTAAGATTTCCTATTGATGTGCTGTTATCATTGCTTATATGTTAATAATACTTTTTCTTACTGTTGTCAAACGTAATCTGGTGTGAAATGCTTGCATTTTTGATATTACAAGCTTTGTACTTAACGGAGTGAGAAAAGGTTCGAAGAGGCAGATATTGCTGTTTGAAAGAGCTTATCATTGTTTGATAAAACAAAACTAAACATATTTTTTTTGACATCAAGCTAAAAAAAAATACCGAATTGAAAGAAATAGACACACTTGCTACTTAAAAGAGTGCCGGATGTTGATTTAGCTATGTTGTGTCCATTAGAAGAAACTTTCTGATACGGACATTTTCATATACAAAGAACTTATCCGTAAAGACACCTTTCAGGTCCATAAATACTGAAGAATTTGAAAGTCTTCATCAACTACATATGAACATGTCAATAAATGATAGAATTGATAAATCATTTGACATGTTTCACTGAAGATAAACTCTGTCTAAGTATCAACTGGAATAATGACTTTGAGTACATCTGCCAATTTCAGGAGGTCTTGACTGATGCCATAGAGGAGCCTGAAGAAACTCGTCGCTTGAAGCGAGACCTCAGTCCAGCCTTGGCAAATCTTATGTCAAGTTTGTTCACTGCGCAGGTATCCAATTTTATTATACGTGCCCAATTCGGTTAATGTGAAACAAGAATTGCTGCTGCTGATGATGATGACAATGACGATGATGACGATGAAACTTGAGTTTTCCTTATTGCATTGTTAATAATTTAAGCCGTGACAAGAAGCCAACTCATAACTAATGGATTTATATAGCTGTCGATTTAATATTATATTATTATATAAATCACAGATTTATACAATTTGCAGGGGAGATAATGTGCAGTCTTACTGTAACTGTATATGCTACTCTTAATGTTTGCATTATATCTTTACGGAAGACAATATAAACCAGCGCATTCAGAACTTTTTTGGTCTATGAACGATACCAGGGTAACCTGTTGCTACCAGGTGCGATATATGTTTATATATATATATATATATATATATATATATATATATATATATATATATATATATATATATATATATATATATATATATATGTATATATATATGGATATATATATATACATATATATATGTGTGTGTGTTTGTATGCATGCATGTATGTATGTATGTATGTATGTATGTATGTATGTATGTATGTATGTATGTATGTATGTATGTATGTATGTATGTATGTATGTATGTATGTATGTATGTATGTATGTATGTATGTATGTATGTATGTATGTATGTATGTATATATATAAATATATATATATATATTTATATTTATGTATTTATATATATATATATGTATATATCTATATACATACATACATACATACGTTAATATGGGTTGGTATTGGGGAATACAAACCAAACAACTTCACACAATGTTGACTTTAGCATAGAAAATCTTGGCATATAATAGCGCACAAGTAATATTTATTATGCACTTGAATGTTTAAATAAGTTTTTGTTTTTTAAATATGCAAATAAAAACAATTTAGTATTTAAATGGCTTTGAATAGTAGTGGTACTATCATTTAGTCATTCGGTAAACCATTTTATGTATTAAATTATTATCTAGCACTGTTCAACGGTACAATATAAAATCATAAGTATTTTTTTTATAAATTATCCTTGTTGCTTGGGCATAATTTGCGCTTTAGACAAACAAAACAAATTTATATTCACAGCACAATTAAATGTAATCTGCGTATATCGATGATGACCTGCGGAAAAAGATGTCAGATGTGTAAATAAAGAAGAATATGTAGTCTAGCACTTCATTGGTTTGTGATATTTGATTTAATTTTATGGCCGATTTGGGCAGAGATACTATAACCTAATAGACCGATCTTAAAGATATATATATATATATATATATATATATATATATATATATATATATATATATATATATATATATATATATATATATATATATATATATATATATATATATATATTTGTATATATAATTTACAAGCATTTTTAAAACTTAAAAACTAAACAAATTAAAATTTGCAGATTGCTGTTGAATCCAACTAAATTCCTACGTTCATTATTACTACTGTGTAGTACGGCAATAGCAGCATATTAAAATAACAACACAAACAACAATACAACTAATACTGCTACTATTGCTACTGCTACTACTACTACTACTACTACTACTACTACTACTACTACTACTACTGCTACTACTATTACTACATCTACTAATAATAATAACATCAACAACAACAACAACTGCGTCAGTAGACTATCTGACGATTAGTTTCTTCTGAGTTCGGATTTTCTTCTTTCAGGAACATATATTACAAATGCATTGTTCAAATGCATCAACTATCTGTCTTCCAGGTAAATAATTGATTTATTTATTTATCTTTTTATTTGCCAACCCAACCCCCATCCGACAACACTGCTATATTATAATGCAGCATATTGCCCTTCTAATGTCAGACTCTATGTCCGCACGTCACCTCAGAGTGCCAAACATTTAAACTTGCATATATTTAATTGAAGAAATGGGATAAAAATGTAATATGCAATATGTCTGACAAACACTTAAACAAGTTTCTAAGAGAATGAATGATCATCGCTTTTATGTCACAAATTATATAGAGATCCTCAGTTTTCCTCTAATATTTAAACACATTTTATTTCTACTCAATACTATTTTAAATGCCAATTAATAATGTGCAAGACATGAATAGACTCATTAAAGAAGTTTATTTAATTCATATATTAGATACGTTGTATCCAAATAATGCACTATATAAAAGTATACAATTTTCTTTTTAAACTTATAAATTGTATCCTTTATAACAATGTAGTTATATGTATTACTATCTCTATTTTATTTTATTATTTTACTGAGACACTTAATTTGGACATATTTGCGTGGCATTATGATGATGGCAAGAAGATTTTCATATTATTACACGTATCTTTAAGTAGCAAACACATTTTCTAACCATTTAAACTTGATTAGGCATATGTAGATTTTTTTTTATTTTCATTTACGTGCGAAATGACTTAATTTCATCAATTTTCAAAGATATAAACTGTTTTGGACTTGTTGCTCAATGGCGAATGATTTGTTAACAAATACACATTTATGAAATTTAGTGTAGCATAAGTAGATTTTCCGACAATTAAAGCATTTGACTTTGAGAACATA
>JAEAOA010000720.1:1565000-1602500 GCA_016746295.1 Potamilus streckersoni
ACATGCCTATTTTTTTTATAAAAAAACCTTCTTTTACTTATTTCTTACGCAAAACTAGAGACCCTATCACTGTTAAAAACTTCGTTTGTCTTCAACAAATTGTCTCTTCATTGTTTCCAAGAATTTTCTTATAGTAATACCTGGATTTTCTGAGCCACTTATTTCTTTCATTTCGCAATGAAGTATATTATCCCATTATTTATTACTATTCCACATTCACAATAAATTTCTGTTGCTTTCGAAAAACGTTTCCTTTAATCACCCTATTACCTTTGTTTTATTGTCAGGATTAATTTCGTTCCATTTTCACATTCATCGCCGTTATTGAATATCATGTTTGGTTGTTCTTTCTTATCTATCAGGTTTTCTCTGTAGCATATATAAGATTGTAAAGCTGTTTTATTTCCTTCAAGATACATATTTTCTGAATTGAATTGCATCATGTATTTTAGAAATTTAGTTTTAATTACAATGAAATCAAAGTTGTGTGAAAACCGAATATCAATGTTATGAATTTAACATTTCATGGAGTCTTTGAGATAATTGCAATCGAAGGAGTTCATATTTTCAACACATTATGATTAAAAGATTGAATGTCTGATCTGAAACAAATATGCAACAGATTTAAAGCTGGTCTCTCCCTGCTCAAATCATACGTACTACGTACGGAATGACACAGCTAAAAATATAGGTCTGTGTGTAATCAACAAGAAAACGTAAAACAATCAAGCAAACAAGCAAACAAAAATCAACAACCGAACAATAAAAATCAATCACAAAATCCATCAATTCCAGAAAAAAAAACTATAAAGGTTGTTGTAATGCACATTCATTCAGTCTGACTCTAAATTTCAATTTTAAGTACACCAAAACGATGATTCGTTTCTAAACTAATATTGAGCGGGGACGAAGTTGAAAGGTTGGTGCGAGGTGCTACGTGAGCATTAATATTGTTATTGTGTATTTATGACTATAGTTGTGTACTTATTTTGGTATGCATCATAAATTCAATTACTTTGTTTCTTGTAGAGTATTTTACATTACGTATATGATGAAAGGCATAATGCATTGCATGGGCAAATATGAACTCGTTCTTTTTTCTCGGACTAGTACTTTACTTTCAAGGTCGTGCACTGATATAAATTCATATTTTCCCAAACAAATGCAGGAACCTATAAGTACTTACTGTACTCGATATATCGCTGATAACTATCTTCATCCATCATAGAGAAGGTAAGGATCATTATTCTTCCATGATGCATCTCATCGATGTGAAACAATCCCAGTTAATGGCTGCGGTTCATGGGAAGTTTCCAAACTAGACGTTATGGGAATTACTTCTTTGTTGTCAGAATAACATCACTGACCAAAGGGCAATTTAGTTCGCGCACCAACCAAAGTCTGTAGATGCAATGTGTTTTAGACAGTACACATGTAAAATGTTTTGCTCCTTTCTCCAATGCAATGCGTTTTAGTCATTACCCATGTCAGATGTTTTGCTCCTTTTCCCAACACATTGGGTATTTCAAACTGATAATCCGTGTGATTAATGTGTAAATTTTAGCACATTTTATCCTATTTTCCCGATCTGTCATTTTAAGGTGTTTCATTATTTGCTGCTTTTTTATGTTTGATAGTGAGCAAAATATAACGTATTTAATTTTTACTCTATCAGACTACATTCTATGAAATAAAATCTTAAAATTTATATTTGTAACCATTTACTCAAGCTGAACACAAAAATGTGTCTTAAACGTATTAGGCTTTAATGACGCTGTGTATATGACGTCATATGTCTGCGCAATAATATAAGAAATTATGAATGCAATTAGTTTTCCATACAACTTTGAGTCAACGCAGTATTTGCTTTTAGGAAACAAAGGTCATCAAGGTGACACTGGAACAAGTGGAACATTAGGTGCCACTGGTGACAAAGGAGACCAAGGTCTTCAAGGACGCAATGGAGACGCGGGACTAGAAGGAGCTAAAGGAGAATCGGGATTACCAGGACAAAAGGGAGAGAAAGGGGATCATGGACCGAAAGGGTCTAATGGTCTGCAAGGACAGAAGGGAGAAAAGGGAGGGATTGGTAATGTATTCAGAAAGAGTCATGACATAACATTAGCAATATCATTAAACGTTGTTTACAGAGAGACTAAAGACCTGAAACAAATAAAAACGCTTCTTAAAAAAAAATAATATTTCTTGTTCACTTTATTAGGAATTGTGTGATATTTCTTAGAGTGATTAATAGCAGACTGAAAGATAAGACAACTTGTTTCCATTATTTTAAGATTAGCTGACGTCTATTTTTTTAATACCACGCGATCTACTCACACTACCGGTCATTCGTGATGGACGTATTACGCACCCCTGCTCTAGGTTCTATGTTCTATTTATAGATATTTAACATATAATTTTCGTAATCTCCCAGACGCAATGTAGATATAGAATAAATGAACTTAGCTTTTTGTCAAGCTAATTTATATTCTGTTTCGAATATACACTGTATCAACTAATTTTGCTCTCGGTTTTTTTTTTCAATCTTGGCCATCAAATCACATACTCGAACATCTAAGTCTTTGCCAAAAATTTGTTAATACTAAATGTTATATAAAATGAAGTATTCTTCTAGTTCTACTTAAATATTTGAGTTTCCTGATTTAATTAATCATTCCTGATAGGCCATATCTATTAATCTTGGTACGAAACCAAACAACAAGGACAGCCACATTTCAACATATTGTTCAAGCCATGTACCAATCCAAACGTGAGACGTAGGTTATTCCCTAATCCTATCCATGTAATGCTACTGGTATGATCTATTGAGCATGATTTAGCAACGGTTTGGGTACCTGCCATGACCTATTGAGCATGACATATCACCGATAAAGGAATCAGTCATGATCTATCGAGGATTTTATAGTACTGATTAGGAATGGTACCTTTCATGATCTATTGAACATAGTATAGCACTGGTAAGGATACCTGTCATGATCTATTGAGCATGATTTAGCACTGGTTTGGGTGGCTGCCATGACCTATTGAGCATGATTTAGCACTGGTTTGGGTACCTGCCATGACCTACTGAGAATGATTTAGCACTGGTTTGAGTACCTGTCATGACCTATTGAGCATGATTTAGCACTGGTTTGGGTTCCTGCCATGACCTATTGAGAATGATTTAGCACTGGTTTGGATACCTGCCATGACCTATTGAAAATGATTTAGCACTGGTTTTGGTACCTGCCATGACCTATTGAGCATGATTTAGCACTGGCTTGGGTACCTGCCATGACCTATTGAACATGATTTAGCACTGGTTTGGCTGCCTGCCATGACTGAGTGAGAATGATTTAGCACTGGTTTGGGTACCTGCCATGACCTATTGAGCATGATTTAGCACTGGTTTGGGTGCCTGCCATGACATAGTGAGAATGATTTAGCACTGGTTTGGGTACCTGCCATGATCTATTGAGCATGATTTAGCACTGGTTTGGATACCTGCCATGACTTAGTGAGAGTGATTTAGCACTTGTTTGGGTACCTGCCATAACCTATTGAGCATGATTTAGCACTGGTTTGGGTACCTGCCATGACCTATTGAGCATGATTTAGCACTGGTTTGGGTACCTGCCATGATCTATTGAGCATGACATATCACCGATAAGGGTATCAGTCATGATCTATCGAGGATGATATAGTACTGGTAAGGGTTCCTGTCATAATCTCCTTAGCCTGATATAGCATTAGGCAGGGTACCTTTCATGATCTATTGAAAGTAGTGTAGCACCTGTAAGGGTAACTGTCATGATCTATTTAACATGATATTAAACTAGGTAGGGTACATTTCATGATGTATTGAGCATGATATAGCACTGTAATGGTACCTGACATGATCTATAGAACATGATATATCACTAGTACGGGTCATTGTCATAATCTATTGAGTGTGCTATATCAGTAGTAAGGTTACATGTCATGATCTATTGAGTGTGCTATATCAGTAGTAAGGTTGCATATCATGATCTATTGAGTGTGCTATATCAGTAGTAAGGTTACATGTCATGATCTATTGAGTGTGCTATATCAGTAGTAAGGGTACATATCATGATCTATTAAGTGTGCTATATCAGTAGTAAGGGTACATATCATGATCTATTGAGCCTTCTATATAACTGACGAAAGTACATGTCGGATCTATTGAGGACGATATCTCGCTTTTATGGGTAACTGTCTTGATTCAGCGAAATTATTATAATTCAATACACAATACATAGTAAGAAATATGTAACGCAACCCAAACTTTTGATCCTAAACATAAAATAGTTTTTTCAAATCTTCATTTAAAAAAATAAATGCCTCGCCGTCGGCTATTAGAATCTTAACAATTCAATGCCGCTCTTTCCTCTACAGCTTCTTAAGATTGATGAAAATAGTGATGATAACGATCTCAGGAAGACAAAGATCATTCTGTTTATGATGATTCTGATGGCGATAATTACAATAACGTTGTAATCTTCTTTGTTTCCTTTTCTTTTTCTTCTTTTTCGTACTCATTAATAGATTAATAAATATGACGACAACAAAACAACCAACTGATTTCTGCTGCTGTTTCTACGACTTCAATCACTACTCTTACACTGTTGCAAATATTATTACTTCTACTGCTGCTGCTACTAATACTATTGTTTTTACGTCTGCTGCTGCTGAACTTTCGCTTTTGATTAAATTTTTAAAATCTTCTTAAGGTCCACAAGGTCCGGTTGGACTCAAAGGGGAACTGGGATTCGATGGTCCAGCTGGAGCCCATCACGCAACCAACTGCATGTGCATAAGTAAACAAATAACAGTTTTTCTATAAAAAATATATTCTTCTTGATTCGTTTTCTCTTAAAAACTTTAATAGTAATAATGCAAGAAATATGAACCACATACGAGTGGTCTATCTTCATTCTTTTGAACTATGAAGTTCATTCTTGAGATCATTCATTAAGACGCAATGTTCACAGCAGTTTATTAGATATACAAAAGTAATCTTTAATGTATATGTTTTGACAGTTATATCTTAATTCCTTTCCTTAGTTAACTAATTTATAATAATAATAATAATAATAATAATAATAATAATAATAATAATAATAATAATAATAATAATAATAACAACAACAATAATAATAATAATAATAATAATAATTTTTATTATTATTATTATTATTATTATTATTATTATTATTGTTGTTGTTGTTTATGTTGTTCTTGTTGATGCTGGTCATTATGTCGCCAAGCACGAAATTATAAGTGCCTTCTCTTATTATTGCAATAATGTATGTGCTTGGAAAAAATATACACAATTTTATGCAAGATAACTGAATACAGCTGCCCACCATCAACGTTTCTAGAGTTACCACACGTGGAAGTTCTCGGTATGAAGCCAAATTACCATATTGGCGACAAAGTGGATCTGAACTGTAACGCATCTGGGCAACCTGCGCCATTGGTCACGTGGCAGAGAATCGGAACTTCCGGTCATTGTTCTTCCGGTAACCTAACCACGATTAATGGCCACCTCGTTCTGGATAAACTCAATCCAGCTGATATTGGGACATACAAGTGTGTCGCACAAAATTCATACGGGTCAGCAGAAAAGGAAGTGTTTATTCAATCAAATGGTAAGTAGCACAATAGAGTGTTATCAAAGGCGATATAAGAATTTTAAATCTATTTAAGTTCTTTTCAGTGGCAATTACCTACTTTTGGCACATTAGTTACAATAACTGATGGACTCGTCGATGTGACTTAACACCTTAGCTATGAAATGTGTAACCATTTCGCTGGAAGTGTAAGCTGATTGCAGCCTATATTCTTTTACGGCACAAAATTAACTGTTCCCTAAATTATTCTGGAAGTAATTTAGACAATTATAATTATAATTTTTTGCTATGAACGATGTTAATTACCAAGTCTACAATTTCCCAATCACATATTTATGAAATCATCATTTTTTTTTTCTTTTGAGCTCAGATATATTACTTTTCCATTTGTGTGCATTTTTGCGGGTATTATTGTTTCTGATAGCATCCGTTTACAATAAATAGAAGAAATAATTTAAAGAGCTAAATAGTAGACCAGACACGTTATCAATACGATCTATTTGGATCACCTCAGTGTAGTTTGCAGTGGCCATTCTCACTTCGGATGTGATCGGTCAGAAATGCGGCTACCCAAAGTCATGCTACGTCAGTCGCTTAGATCATTAATTACCAAAAGCTCTTTGTGATATACGAAAGCCATACTCGATCAGGAAATTTAAATTATATAATGAATAACAATGGAAATGAAAGAAAAAAGGTACATGCATCAAAACGTGCATATTAAAATCAATTAAAGGATATTCAGTCTGTATGAACCGGAATAAGGTGACAACATTCAGCAACTTTAACAGGACAAAATGACCGCTGTGTAAGTGATGTGACCAGAAGTTCGGACATCACATCCGATGTGTTATCGTGGTCAAAAAAGTATTTAACCGAATACAATACCACTGCTGATAATCCATACAATATTCTCCTGCTTTCAGATAATCATTCAGTTGACTGTGATTTCGAAATTGACTTGTGCAAGTGGAATAATTCCAAAGAGGACCAAACAGATTGGATTCGATACCGAGGCTCTACAGAAACTGGTCAAACAGGACCAAGCGGAGATCATACCAGCAATTCAGGTATAACATTACACCTTTTCCTTTCCCTTGATGAATTAGTGACAGCTTTGATTGCTTCACTTTTAGCTTTAAATATATCTTTAGTAAGAAATAATACAATAGCTAACATTTGTTTATAATTATTCTACCTGTACATACAATATTTTGCTTAGGGATTCAGTATTTAGCTTTTATTAACTTTGTAGTGGATACAGTAAAACGGTGTTCTGCATTAAAAATTTAACAATTACTGTATTATAAATAAAAAATTTCCCACGCTGCTTTAAAAAGTCTTTACGTCAAACATAGCATGCTCACGTGGAGTCACATTAATAGCAGTGTTCTGAGTGTTAGACTTCTTGCCAGGTCAGGTAGACAGCTGATTTTTTATTTTCTTTGAGCAAGACACTAAACTCCAATTCCTACCGCAGACTAAAGTTTATATCCATTGATTTTCCCCTTACACTAAACACATTAATAAACATACAAAGAGCATCGAAGGTATAGAAAAAAAGAACAGACATAATGTACATCAAAATTTTAAACCGTTACAGTCATTTTATAATTAGTTCCTTGAATTTAAAATAACCCGTATACAAGCAGCAGCATTTGGTGGAACTTACATTTCTGCGAGAGATGAAGAGAGAGAGAAAAGAGACTTTGTGTCCAAATATGAGACTGCTGTTATTATTGTCTATTTGTTGGTCTATTTTATACCTGCTCAATTTTTCCATCTGGTCGTTATTTCTCTTGTTTATTCGTCCTTCATTTATTCTGTATGTCAAAGTTTATTTCCAAGGTGTGATCATCCTATATGTCTTTCGTTGCATTTCTTTTTATGTGCATGTCCAGTTCTTTAATTTTAATCGCAAGATATAATCAGTATTGTGCTAACGTGCCTTTAAAACCTCTTTAAAGACTATCATACAGCCTATATTTTAGTAAGACTCCTTTTTTGCTAATAAACCTACATTTTTCTTCAAGGCTATTATATGTATCTAGAAGCATCTTTTGACAACAGTGGAGACAAGGCGGACTTCATTTCCCCATTGCTGCCTGCCACACTAGAAGCATGTTTGTCTTTTTGGTACCATATGTATGGAACTAGCATGGGGGACATTGTTGTGAAGACAAAGGTAAAAATCTCAATCATGCTTAAGCTTTCAGAGAGATGCTGGGAAGATAACTTAGTACGTACCTAGGGGCATACGTATGCACGGATGTATGTATGTGTAATTTCATTGAACTTCTCATGCATTGATAAAGCTTGACACAAAGCACTTGCATCATTTGGTATTCACACCGTCGTTTATTGAGTTAGAACGTTTTGAATTTGAAGTTGTTAACTGCGAGTGGGGCTTAATTGGTGAAGGATGATTTAAAAAAGGATAACAATTTAGTTGTTTGTCTGAGATGTCAAAAAATCGGTAATCACGATTAATAAACTAGGATCAACGAGTATAATCTGGGAACCCTTTGATATGCACAGGAATCAATCCACGCTTTCAGGAACACAGCTCTGATTCTTAAGGTTGATCATCAACCTATGTTTTTGCTAAAGTAGTTTCTAATGTATAAACTTTCAATGAGTATGAAAGGTACATTTTCAAATACAACTGACATTGACTCAAGAGTCAGTCTATACTAACAGCCCCATTGTCACTGGGCCAGACTTTGAAGCTATTGGCATATATCATACAGCCAAATCCACACTTAATGGAAATGAAAAGACAAATTTATGTTGCAAATGACGTTAGCCATGGGTCAATCATTATGCTCCTACTGACTGACACAAGCCCGTGGTTATAACTTGAAGCCGCTCGCAACAATATTATACATACTTAATGTGCATGTAAATGAATACTCATGACCAAAATTTCTCTGCGTCGGATTCAATTCAGACGTCGGGATGAGGGTTAATATATAAGAATACAGGAAAAACGGAGTAAGTTTAAGCAACAATGCAGTAGTGTTGGAATAAGATTGAAATATCTGCAGGTTCTTTCATTTCGTTTACACCTTATTTTGTTTTGTTTTTTTTTGTTGAGTTTGCATTTAATATCTTTTTATTTGACAACGTGTTAATATTTAATTATTACTTTTCTTTAATTTTTCCTCTTGCCCCATAACATGTATACTTATAAAAAAGAGAGTTTTTTGAGTACACTATGGGCTGGATTTAGTAAATTCATTAGAAGGTCAGTATCTTTAAATATACCAAACTTTTATTAACTGTAACTTTACCAAAAGTGGTTAATGACCTTTGTGACCACTGCAGAAGTAAATGTTTAATTTCCCTGATTTTGTTTTATCATTGTTTAATTAATAATTATATTGTTTAGTTATGTATAAAATGTAATGCTAAGGCAAATAATTTTTCGATGAAAGCATTATGATTAGTATTCAGTTTTCAAGCATGACCTGCTTCCAATCCAAACTGATATTATTGTTTCGATATTTATGCTAAGGCCTCAAAATTTTGAGTATTGATGAATAAGATCCAGTGTTGATTTAAGGGACTTCTCAAAGCCATCAAGAGTAAGAGATGTGTTATCTGTATATTGTGAGACAAGATAGTCTATATGATTCCTTAATATTTATTTTTTTCTGATCATGTGGAATAACATCTCTGCACATGGAAGGAAATTTTATCAGGAAAGCGGTGTCACCCTATATAATGTGGATTAGAGAAAACTAAAACTAAGAATACAGAGGTGCAAAACCTGTCATATGTGTAAGAAATATTGGAATCATTTAATAGTTACTTGACTTTTTCGACTTTGGTCATAAAAATTGATTTAAAATGTCTACACTATTTAGACTTTATGATGATTTAGCTTTACAGGTTCTGTCAATATTTATTTAACAAATTTTAAATTATTAGACATACTGGAGGAATATTCAATATTTTGGTTTATATAGAGTAAGACATGCTATTTTGCATGTACGTTTATGGCTTACATGATAAATTACACAAGGCAGGGTACGTCACCTATACAGATTTGGGACATACTTATTACGGTTGCTGTCGACAACACAGCTCTATCCTGCAAAATCTAAACTTTCAAGGTAATGAATCTTAAATCGGTAGAGTGCAGAGGCAATACAAAATACTACGAATTGTCAAACCTTAAGGCCAGCGGATCTTGTATTTTTTAATTTGAGAAATGAATTTTAATTGGTCAAGTAATTTATAAACTTATATGCCCATGTCTATCTGATCTAGTAAATGTTTCAACGATTTCCAAAATAAATGCAAAAGTCACCGGCCTAGTAATCATAAACTTATTTTATGATATATGTATTTTTATATTTTAGTTTTCTTGTGGCGTATATAAGTCGTCATGCCCGAAAGAGAAAGTTATGTAAATATTCACTTCGTTAAAAGTTTTCCCTTTTATATTCAGTACCGTGAAATGCAAATATACTAGGTAGCCTGAATAACTTTTTCATTTGTGAATCAATATGCTCAAGTTTGACTGATTTAGTGAATATATATCATTTTGAATTTTTAAGTTTTCGTGTGTTATCTTTGAAAATTATAAAATAAACATTTTCCAGAACTGCCTGTTTCTGTACTACTTATGAACAAAGCTATAACCTGTTAAATTTAGAAGAAAGAAATGATTGTATCGACAATTTCCTTTGAATAAAATTGAATAAGAAATTGTTTAATAAAAATGTAAATCTCATTGTTTGCTTTTCATAGACCTGCAGCGGACAAGAGTCAGACAAACTACATCTCAGAGGTAACCAAGGTACAAGTTGGCATTTCGGTCAAGTTCCAATAACGAATATGGACAAAGATTTTCAAATTGTGATTGAGGCCATACACGGTAATGGCGTATATGGTGATGCTGCCATCGATGATATCAAATACACGCCCGGGAAATGCCACGGTAAATAAATCACAACATTTAAATGAAAATTATTGCTTAAAATATCTCTAGCTGGGCCTCTCATTTCTCTTTTTAAAATGCCATTTCAACCATAAATTGATTTTCCTGCTCTTGTTTGTCTTATCATTTTCATTAAAGAAGTCGCTCATTAAGGAATTTGTATAAAAGAATTGGCAGCTCTACAAATTACAAGGTTGAAACTTGCAGATATGTTAATGTGTCGCCTATTCTTGTCGAAATTCAACACAAAATGATTTATTAAACAAGATAAAATAAGACTGAAACCAGGAACAAACAGTTTTTTTTTTAGATAAATGCATTGCGTAGTCGTCTGGGACATATCGTCCTGGCATAATAAACGCTATTACCGTGAAGACAGCAGATAAAACTTGTATACCACATCCATGTTCAAATAATGATTTTTAGACATTCATGGCGGTTTAAGCTGAAGATTGTTAGCAGATGGCGTAATTATTTTTCGCTACAAACACTTGTTTCATGACTAATTATCATTACTAATAATCCGTTGTAGTTATATTCGCTATTATGTAGACAAACATTGTCCGAGTCTGTTAACTTTTTTTTTAATTAAAAATTAAGATTTTTGTTTGTTAAAAAAAAGGGATAAAGTCTATGATAAGTGTATGGTTACGTTGTAAAATATATGTGCGTGTATATATATATATATATATATATATATATATATATATATATATATATATATATATATATATATATATATATATATATATATATATATATGCATGTTGTCAGGCTATACACCAACTGAAAGTGCACATAAAAGTTGCAGGCATTACCACCAATATTCTACCACATCTATAGTACATTATAATGATTACATTTATTGCTTATGCAAATGTATTGCTGATAGACGTTACGCTACAAATGGTATAGTGTTAGGGACATGGAAACAAAAGAAAGAGGAACAAATTGAGCAATACCCATAACTAACATTTACAGATCTTGACCTTTCATATAACGCAGGAGTCCACGCAAATGTCTGGCTAAACAAAAGTTGTTCAAGGTTTAAGCTGCATTTAATGCATCTACCCGCATATATGTGCATAGCTAATGAAGGTGTTAACCTATCTGATTTCATCTATATAGCCTTGTGCAAAAGACAGAATCGTAGATCATCATTGGCTTGATAAAGCTCACTGACGCTAACAGTTCTTCCGCAGAGTGCAGATTATACTGGAATTTACCTCTGACCTGCTTCCTATCAGTTATCGTCAGTTGGACGTATAGCTGTATATAACACCTGCAACATATAGGATTAAATAAATACAAACAATTCAGAGATGATATATTCACATAACAAACGCATATCAGAATTGTATGGTAACAAAGTTTCTGAATTTATTTTACAATATTTTATTTTTTGTAAAGTGCGAATGAATCATTTTATTTAGGCGCTGAATCCCATACTATATGTTCAAAAGCACGGCGTCCAGGTGTTACGCGGAAAGATCAGCATGATAAGGAACAAAGGAAAGTTTGAAAACCGCCGCTTAACAAGAGAAATACAATTAGAAAACCTCGTTAAATTACAAAAGTTGGGTCTCAATTAGGAATGTATCTTATCAGTGGTTACTTGTAATGCCGATAGTTAAAGGGTCTATACACGATTGTTGTTTCATTTTGTTGTATCGCTATCGTACAATTTCGTAGCTTTAACACATGTGTTATTTAGAGAGACAAATTCAAATTATTCATATAAAAAAAAGTTATTTTTGAAATGGTTACTACAATGATTTAGTTTCAGAAAAAGTGTGATATCATAAATGTTTAAATGACCACGCGAAACATTTAATTAAAATTGTAATGTCTATACTACGATATACTTTAGTTTGGAGTTTTCGTCTTTGTATTCAATTTAAGTTCTCTTCTTTACAGCCAATCTTGTAATTGCTGGTCCGTCAAGTGAGACGATCCACGTCCAGGAAAACCAAACCTTGTTACTTACATGTCCAGTAACCGGCTCTCAACAGACAACGTACTCCTGGACAAAGATGCACAGCTGCTCGAGAAATTATACTGCAACCAGAGATATGAAAGTATTCCCTGTCCATGTTGGTGACGAGGGGACATACACATGTTCAGCCACCGAGAAAGGACAGACCGTTAGCAAGGAGTTCCACGTCATTGTTGATTCAAGTAAGCTGTGCCGCGAGACCGGTATCCTCCTTTCTGTGCAATACACTACAAAGACGGAGATAAACTTGCCAGCGATTCTGTGGTCTTGTCCTTTAAACATAATTCATTGTTTTACCCAGAACACAATTAATTTTACGATATATTCTGTACATTTGTTTCTCACTACTGAACTCTCCACTTTGTGACAATCAATACAAATCATATGTTAATCTACAATACCTTCAAAGATGATTTCACAGTCATTGGTTTACCGGCATTTCTTTGAGAGGCTGGACAGTAAGCAAAGGCACATGCAATGGAACACAGGTTGCACTTACGGTTCATCATCAAGACCTTATTACTCACTGTACAATGTTGCCGAAGCACACAAAGACAAAAAAAACCCCATAAGCTCATAGTCTAAAGAACAAACAACTGCCTTTATATCCCTACCAAGAATTGCGCAAATCTAACTGTTGTATTACTACCCAACGTAGACAGGAAAAATGCTCTAAAACTATACTGGGACTACATACGTTTATACTTAACCCGAACTAATAATTATAAACTGATTCCTGTAAGAAGTTGTATTGCTCAAGTGCTATCTTCCACCCCCTTTTAACTGACAGATAGTCAATTAATGTCGATTAGACATAGTCTATATTTCTTCCGGTTTGGAAACCAATAAAAAGTTAATTTAGAATTGACATTTATCGCACAGTAATGACATACAATTTCAGAATGTCTACATAACAAAATCAGGATAGCATTTTAATATAGTGTGATAAGGCTAGTGTTCTACAACTATACGTCGCCATCTATGACACCATCTGAGTTGTTTTAAAATGAAAGCAAATAAGTCAAAATAAGCACCTACATAAAAGAAGTCACGGTATTAATGCAAAACGTCTACCTGATGAAGTCTTTGAAAAAATGGTTGTTTACTTCAAAGTGATAGGTGACATATTTGTAGGTAGGTAGGCAGGCTGGCAGGCAAGTAGGTAGGTAGGTAGGTAGGTAGAGTTTAATTGCAGATCAGCACTGTACTGGCTATATGGTTCTAATTAAATGCTAAAAGAATGTTGTTGTTCTTTTGGGTTGAACGCTATTTCTCTGCGCAAGTTAGGCTCTACATGGCGGCTAGTATAATTCGTGGAGATAAAAACGAAATAAAAAAAAACCCGGTTAAGAAATACCAACCCACGGGAAACTACTGGCAGTTTTCTCACATCCCCACATTGACGGAACCTGATAAATATGCTGGCAGAGACGAGATGGCAGAGATCGGTCAAGGCGAACACGTTGCAAAAAAACTTTAGGAAGATAAATCCTTTCAAAAAAGGCTAACTTTTACTTCCATAAGATAAAATATTAAAGTTAATCGAAGATAAAGTAAAAAATAAATAAGTAATACGTACAATATCTTTAAAATAAATGAAAAACCGCCTTGCTACAGAATGTAATGGAATAAAATAAATAACTGTATTTGTAATCGTAGAGAAGGTAATGTCCTCTGAGCTAAATGCATTAGTATTTGAATCAACATCGCTATTTTCTGTATACCATGACACAATCCTTATCGGATGTATCTCATGAAATCATTGACACCAAACAACATGATATATACGTTTAAATATTTTGGCAATTTGTGCATTTTGACATGTTTTGAAAAAGGACCACTTATTATTTAATCTGAGGTAGAATTTTTCCCACTGCAGGAGATAATTATTAATTAATGATTGATGACGCAATGGATTTATTTTCGAATCATGGCTTAATATTTAAATATTTTATTTCTGCATCTGTCTGCCTTCTCGTTGACTCAGTCACCAGCATAGCAGTCTGGGAAGCAACCAATCAACCTACCTAAATCTTAAATACTAACAAACCACTCAACAGTTCAAACAATCAACTAACCCAAAAAAGAATCCCACCAACAAACGGTCCTATCTGCCCAGCAAAATATTTCCATGCATGTTTTATTCTTTAGGTGGACATCACTTTTGCGATTTTGAGACAAATTTGTGCACATGGGGTTTAGATAAGCGCGGAAAGTTCAACTGGACATCAGGTCATGCTCCGACGCCATCAGCAGACACTGGACCAGATGTCGACCACACCCACGGAACAAGTACGTTTACTTTTTCTGTCTCAGATTTTGCGTCTACCCAGTCCCCATCCATACCCAAATATATAAAACAAAAAACGTGGTATACATAGTTGATACCATTGTCAAATCGAAAAGTTAGGAAGCCGACCGGATTTAGTCCATGTGTACCGTACTGATAAATTATGTTGTTCTCTTCGACTTTTGTTAGCATATTGAAAAACTAACTTAAAATGGAAATTATCATTTCTTTGTGATCTGAAGTGTATATCTGACTACCTGCGTTTAAGGAAGATTACCTGAAATCTTCAGTATTTAGTGTTACGAGTCTATGCTCTAAAATTTAGCAACATAAAAGAGTGAAGACAACAAGGTTTGTAAAATTTAGCAAATAATTTATTTCCCTAGAAAGCGTTTTAAGCCTAACTGAATAAACCCTTATCAAAAATAAGCTATAGGACTAATTAAGATGCAAAACATTCGCGTATGTTGGTCAAAAGTTCATTCGTCTGGTGAAAATAGAAGTGTTACCAACTGATACATGATATTGTCATGAAGTCCATGTATGACCTTGACTCAACTTAGTGTTTATTACTCTGAGAAAGATACAAAATAATACAAAAAATAGTTGTTTACCAAAACCGTCACTGATTTTGGAACAAGGTCAGCACTATATATGAATGAAATAAAAAAAAATCAATCAAGTCAAATCCAGTAAACAATGTTACATTGCCATAGCATGTAAAGGAATTAAAAATTAAAACCAACAAACAAATAATTAACTTAAATATACATAGAATTAGCAAATTTTGTTAGACGTGCATGACGTATTGGCTACACACTCGTTTTGCATGCAGTCCATGGTAAGATTCTATGACATACCTTGTGCCAAGGGTATTCATTGCCCTATCGCGATTGCTGGATTCCCTGAAGATTCTGGTCATTTCTCAAGACAATCGCAATCCACTACCCCGCTTTATGAAAGAAAACAAAACACAGTTGATATAAATGGTTGTAAGTCCCATCGTTACATTAATGGTGAACGGGCTTTAAATCGCTGAAGGAGGTTTAAGGTGATCGAACCAAAATACTCTACAAACATATGTTCTCGAGATAACCGAGGTGGAGATAAATGGATTTGAGAGTATTATCTTTTTAATTTACCGCTACACGATTGTTCCAAAAACTTTCTGTTTTATTTTGTTGTTTAGTTACTATAACTTCTTATAATTGTACAGCAACCGGACGTTTCTTGTTTATTGAGACATCTTCGCCCCAAGCAAGAGGCGATAATGCTGTTTTAAAGTCGGAACTTTTGCCAGCGTCCAGTATAAAGTGTCTGACCTTGTGGTATAATATGTACGGGGTGGATATTGATAACCTCAATATTTATGCAGAGGTATGCATGTATACAAACATACATACATACATACATACATACATACATACATACATACATACATACATACATACATACATACATACATACATTCACGAGACTCTAATCGAAAAGTGTTAGATTTTTTCTTTCTCGTTTCATATTCTCATGTGTTAGGATTTATGGGCCTGGTGTCAAGATAATGTGACCAAGTGGGACATCACACTATATGTGTGCGGCATGATACTCCAATGCTTGACATTACTGTAAACTGTCACACTTTAGACATGGTGACGATATGACTGAAAAATCGTTAAATCTATTTTAAACATCCAAATCTCACTCACATTCCCATGATGCAACAGTGCACATTTATAAAACCTAGATCGTTATTTTATTCCAGGTACGACAAACGTAAACCACATACTTTATACTCAAAACTATTCCTATCTCAAATTACCAATAGGTGATTTTAGAAATATCTTCAAAATTCCTTAGGCACTCTTTCGTGAAACTAGTTAGTGCTTTAATGAAGTGTGTAATTACGTTCAGTATAATTTTCCAATGAATCCTAATAATTGACAAGTAGCTATATACATGAATAATGGCAATGATCTCCGGCATTGGCAAGTAGCTAAATAAATAAAGCTAACCAAATTTACTTTAGTTTGATTTTTAAATTTAGTTAACACATAGACCGTATTTTCCATTTTAGGATACTTGCACAAAGTTGACAACAAGAGTTCATTCCATTCATGGAAATCAAGGTCAGGCATGGCATAAACTATTTCTTACTATACCGGCACAAACAAATGACTACCATATTTTAATAGAAGGAACTACGGGTACATCTTATCATGGAGATATAGCAATTGATGACGTCACGATTGCAAATGGAAAATGCAGTGGTATGTCTGTTTTTCATGCGTTTTTTTTTTTTCTCACAAAGATGAAAGGTTTAAGACTTGAATTTATTTTGGTCCCTGCCTCGCCTCATCAAGTAATTTGCTTTGAAAAAGGTCTGGGCGTGGCTTATTTCTAGGTTACAATCCGTCAACTGCAAGCTGCACGTCGTTTGTCTAAAAAATTTGGGGAAACTTCTTATTGATAAGGAAAAATTGTAGAATACTTTTTCCGTTTGATGAAAAAAGCGTTTTATTCCGTTATTTTCATTTAATCTGTCGTCCAAATTCTTAAACGTTTTTATTTTTAGAAAGAGATTTCCAAAATCAATATGAAATGTAGCGATACACATAGCTTGAATTAAACGTTAAAATTTTATTTTAGGTACTTTTCGTTTTGGTGACAGGCTTACAAGCAAAGCCAACAGATGTACATTTGAATTAACATAGTTGACCCTGGTTGGCTGAATATAACTAATGACCCAGCTTGCTTTTTTAAATAATTATATAAAACAATATATTTTCTCCTTAGGTACCATCTTTGAATGCGATTTTGAACAAAATGAATGTGGCATGAAGGAATCAAATACAGATAATTTTGATTGGATAAGACAGAAAGGAGGAACATCATCTACTGGAACTGGACCCGACACTGACCATACAACAGGAACAAGTAAGAGCACAACAGACAGATGCACACGAACACGCACACAAACATAGCCTGGTGTCCAAGGTTTATTTGTCATTTTTGGTAAACCGCGCGTGCGCTTTCATTTCGATACCGTGTTATGTATTGTTGCGCTTTCATTTTGATACCGTGTTATGTATTGTCACCAAGCTTACAGTGCTGACAAAACTTGTATTTAAATCACGCCACACGTCTAAACAATATTATAACTGAATAACGCTGTTCCATCTGGTTTTATTTAAACAAAGTTTAAAATCCTCTTTTGTCCTTGTGGAATCAGTGTTGACCTGGAAATGCATCATGGGATATTCTGAATGTACCCAAACTATTAATGTTACATAATTGGAAGAATTTCTTAACCGAAAAGTGACCTTCCTAATGTTGCCTTCCGTTATAGTAAACTGACTCCCTGTGATATAATGCAAACCCAGACACATGCATTCAATTAAAATGGGATATGCTTTTGCGGTAGAATTAATCCGGTATAGATTTTGTTTACTGAGATCATAACTTACAAATTGACAAAAAGGCTTTCGCCTTGAAATCTTTATGGGCAACCTCGTCTATTAAATATCGTTTTTGTTAAGAGACTTTGCGTTTGAATTATTGTACCATTATTGTCAATAATGTGACATAATATTTTTAATTATCTGACGCGCAAACGTTTAGTTGTTATTATTTGCTTTTCCATTTAACGTTTATAATTTTTAAGACCAATCTTATGTGATCACTGTAGAATGAGTTGTGTGTACGTAAACGTTACTTAAGTAAAAACATTCTTGTATATATATATATATATATATATATATATATATATATATATATATATATATATATAAACTATTATATAAGAATTACAATTTAATAATGTGTGTGTATCTTTATTTCCAGCTGATGGTAACTATATCTATATAGAGTCCTCCAGTCCTAGAGTTACTGGCGACAAAGCTGACTTAAGCACCCCATCCCTCGATCCAAAAATTGCATATTGCCTGGACTTTTGGTATAGCATGTACGGAGGTAGCATGGGAAGTATGAAAGTAGATATAGCCGTAAGTAGACATATTCCAGTCGAATTTTATGGATAGTTATAAATAATATTGCACAGTGTGGACCGGATACTAGTTTGTAGTCCAAAATAAATTCACGTTTTCTCATCAAAATAATCTATCACTCAGAATCCTGCAACAGACGTCAGGAACATATTCGCTCAGGATTGATACGGCAAAGTTCCAATTGAACTGTGAGATAAGTTCTAATTTAAATAAGTAATAAACTCCAATTGAACTGCGTGTTAGGTTCCACTTGACCTATGTGAATGGTTCCAAATAGGTTATAATTGAACTGTGTGAAACGTTCCAATGGAACTGAGTAATAGGTTCCAACTGAACTATTACAGGTTTCAATTGAACTGAGTGATAGGTTTTAATTAAACTGTATATGTTATAATTGATCTGAGTTATGTCATAATTTAGCTGTGTTATAGGTTTCAATTGAACTGACTGATAGGTTTTAATTAAATCGTGTGATAGGTTCCAATTGATATGTTATAATTGAGATGTGTTATAAGTTTCAATTGAACTGAGTGATATGTTATAACTGAAGTGTGTGATAGGTTCCAATTGAACTTAGATTATAATTAAACTGTGAAATATGTTCCAATATTAACTGAGCGATATGCTATAATTGAACTGTGGTAGGTTCCAAATGAACTGAGCGATATGTTATAATTGAACTGTGATATAAGTACCAATTGAACTGAGTGATAGGTTATAATGGAACTATGTGATGTGTTCCAATTGTACTTAGTGATAGATTATAATTGAACTGTGTGATAGGTTCCAATTGAACTAAGTGATATGTTATAATTGAACTGTGTGATAGGTTCCAATTGAACTAAGTGATATGTTCCAATTGAACTAAGTGATAGATTATAATTGAACTGTGTGATAGGTTCCAATTGAACTAAGTGATATGTTATAATTGAACTGTGTGATAGGTTCCAATTGAACTAAGTGATAGATTATAATTGAACTGTGTGATAGGTTTTAATTGATCTAAGTGATATGTTATAATTGAACTGTGTGATAGTTTCCAATTGAACTAAGTGATATGCTATAATTGAACTGTGTGATAGGTTCTAATTGATCTAAGTGATATGTTATAATTGAACTGTGTTATAGGTTCCAATTGAACTAAGTGATATGCTATAATTGAACTGTGTGATAGGTTCCAATTGAACTTAGTGATAGGTTATAATTGAACTGTGTGATACGTTCCAGTGGAACTGAATGATAGATCCCAAATGAATGATAGGTTCCATTTGAACTGTGCGATATGTTTGGACAGTGTCATAGACCCAAAAAGAATATTTATGGACCTGTTCTTTTACATATTTTCTGTTAGTTGTCGTAAACTAATTTTCTATATCTTCATAATTCTAAGATTTATTTCCTTCAGTATTCATGAAACATATACATGATGACATTGTCATTTTGCCCTATAAATTTTAAAACTATATAATAAAATCACACTATATCAGTTTTACGTATTGAGAAAGCTACAAGGACATCAAACTTCAGGATTTTATATTTATTAGTTTACCGGTTATGGTAGTAGATACACATGTTCAATTTATCTCCAGATGCCTACATGTTAGGCGAAAATAATTTGCACTGCCATACTTTATGTCTTGCATACCACTTGTCTTTGCAGTCGCCTACACTTTCCATCAGGAGGAATCTTTGGTCTATGTCAGGTAACCAAGGTCAAGGTTGGCACAATGCAAAAGTTAATGTTCCGCCACAAACTTCTGCGTTTGTCCTTGTATTCGAAGGAGTTAGAGGCGTCGATTTTACAAGCGATGCTGCGCTTGACGATATCAAAGTTACTCAAGGAACCTGTTCCTAAATGATAAGTATGTGGGACACGTGGAAAGAATTTGCTGATGATGTTCTGGAAAAATGAAAAAATTTGATTGTCATTTAGTGCCCACGTCGTTTTAAATGTATGTCGGAACTTTGTAGAAATTTAATTTACTGCAATGCATAACTATAAGATGATATATATATATATATATATATATATATATATATATATATATATATATATATATATATATATATATATATATATATGAACATTTGTTCGGGTGGATAATGCCTTTACTTTATGAATAAATTTCTTGTCTAATTATAATGAGTAAGTACATATTAAAATTTAGAATTCAAGATTCTATGCGCTTTAGCCACTGAGAAAAATGGATTCTTTGTTTAAGACGTGCAAATGCTTTTAATAATCTTGAATTTTACTGGCTTAATATCTCGCGATTACTTTATGAAAGTGTCGTTTATGAAGAAAATAAAAGTACACAAGCACACATATATAGGTTTTCGATGTTGATCATATCGGAATTATTGTTATGCCTTTCAACATTTATGTTTGGTGAAGAACTTTATAATTCTCCCTGACCTATGCAATACAGG
Organism: Potamilus streckersoni; assembly: GCA_016746295.1. Taxonomy (NCBI): domain Eukaryota; kingdom Metazoa; phylum Mollusca; class Bivalvia; order Unionida; family Unionidae; genus Potamilus; species Potamilus streckersoni. The sequence goes on from JAEAOA010000720.1 coordinate 1,586,320, forward strand.
AACGTGGTTGACCTTTTTGGTCTTGAACGTGAATCTCTATTCTTTTCCTACTTTTAAGTCATTTTGTATACGGAATTTCTTAGAATCAACCTTGTAAATACTTATATCTCTCATAATTCATTCCTTAAAACATAATTTTGGTGTCTTTTAGTTTGTTTTACTTTGTCTCCGAGGACGAAATGTTTCTTGGGTGAAAATGTTGGTCCTAATTGGTATATAAAACTATCATGCCGATCAGGGATTTTTTAATTCACACGCCAAGAGAATTTTAAATTGGTACACTACGAAGGTTTGAATACCGTATCCGCTGGTTATAGCACATGTTGCCTAATGTCTTGTACATTGATACGTGGGGGTGTGGTGGAGTGAGAAAATTTATCAGTCGTGCTTGGGCAGACAGGGTTGGATGATAATGATAAAAGCGGCCATGGTACAGTATACTTGTCAGCATAAAATATCATTGATGCTTATTTCATAACATAAGATGTCTACATATGTATCAGTTTGCTTACCTGGTCTCTGTATTTTGACCATACAAAACCATAAGAATAACCGTACATCATTGAAGCCTTATTAAATAGGTTTATTGATCTTCAGAATTGCTTCATTTGCTGTTTTCTTCGAATATTATAAACGCGGCCAATTTTGGCGATGGCACCAGATTTTCACGACACAATATTTCTTGTTGATAAGTTCCACATTGTCACGTTTTTGGATATTTTCTACGGCCTTTTCAAAGATATTATTCTTCAGATTTGAAATTATTTTCTTAAAGTCAATTGTCATCGCCGTTCTTTTGGCAGTGCTGAAATCAATGTTTTGAACGGAAACGACTGCCTAAATCTTAACACTCGGTAAAACTCAATCAAATGTAGGACAATTTTGCAGAAATACTGCTGCAAATGTTTTCAAAGAGCAATATCGTAGCTTGTTACTATCAAATCATACAGTAATGACTATGGCTAGTTTATGTATTTCGACCGCGAGAGCAATATCCAGCTCATATTTTGTCTTGCTGACTCCTGTGGCCAGTATACCGGTCAAAATAGTCTAGTAGCCCAGTAGTTTTATCGCTAATTAGTGAAGCTTAACTGTGTCTCTGTGCATGTTTTGTTAACATTATAGCGATAACGGATATCACATCGCATCGCAATGGAGTCTGTCTCGCTATGGAATTCCTGGTATGGTAGTGGTTAGTAATTTTTATCTAACTACCTGTCAAGTGGGTTATATAGCTAAGTATGCAAATACTTCGGCAGCATCCAGCCACTTTATGGTGTTGGCGAACGTCTAATCTGCGTGCGAATGTCTATGGCGCCACAGAACATAGTCACCTTTTTCGCAGTCTTTGATATTTTTTATGCAGAGGCGAGCATAAATTGACATTGTCATGATACGGCTATATTTTGTTTGTGTGATTGTTTCATAGAGGCTTTCAGTGGCCTGTCTACATACAAGTTACCATGAATATATTATTATATTGAAATTGTAGATAAAAACAACTTGACTTGACTAGTGCTTGTGCTCTCGTGAACGCGAAGATGATATTCAACCTTGGTTTGCCTTTAATCTTTCTCCGATGAAGCAAACACAATATATGCCACAATTATCGTAGAAATTCAAACACAGCTCGCTTCAGGCCAGAAATCCGAAAACATATTTGATTATACCGTCAGTTAGCGAGTGCCGAAATGAAACAATGTATTCAGCGTCAATTCCTTCTGTATACACTATTATCAGTTACGTTCCCTGAATGTAGCCGTTGACAACAGAGCATTCAGAGTGCAGCATGATTCTAGACAGGATGTTTTGGCAAAAATGCAACGTCTGTAGGTCGATCTCAAAATTCTTGGCGGCGAATTATTATATGCATTTGTAAAGAAAATTTGAGAGAAGAGTATTTATGACCCGACCATCAACGGCGCAATAAACTCTCCATACTTGTATTAACTGTATTACAGACAATTTTAAAACGACGCTCTTTACTTACTGATTTTGTTTACAATCTTGCCCTGTTGGCGCTTGGTCAACATAAGCTTGTGGCACCAGATGCTGCATTCATGGCAATAAAACTACTTTTGCAGTCGCCATGTACGTAAATATAATAAACACGGAAATTACTGTATTCATCTTGTATCATTGCAATCTACATCAGTTGCAGTCTACTTACGTCTCGGGTAAAAGCCAGCATTTTAATTACAAGTCTTCATGTTGCCCATTATAGCTCTCATGCCATCCTAAATATTGTAAGATATTTTACCAGCTAGTATTGCCCGCCTAGCAGCGCTTGCTTTATTTGGTCTAAACATTCACAATTACTGCTTGCTGGCTCTGCCTTGGTAAACAGTGTTGACCAAAATCATCCAGTGATCCCTGAATGCACAAATCGTTTTGTGGAATTTTTATATAAATGCAGTACAATATTCACGAGGTCGATGATATAGATTGGATGTAATGTGCTCATCATTTAGACCAACATCTTTTCTGTTCTGAGAGAAAATAGACATTGTTATTTCGGAAATGTTTTATGCGTTGTTTCCTGGTTATTAGGTAACTGACGGTGGTTTGACAATCATTAACAATCCTGGAGGTGGAACACTTTTGGTCTAAAGTTGCACATTATGTAGCCAACATCACGTGATGAGTTAATGGTACATGAACAATTGAACAGTTTATCAGAAAGGGAGTCTATACTTCTTGTGTTTGCTGGATAATATCCGTCATTTTTTTTACTCATTACATTACGAGCAAATCAGGTACAAGTATACTGATTTAGCTTCCGTAATAGTAAAATTAACTCCGTAGCAGCCCAGATTGTCAGCCTGGTGTTCATCCTGGAATAATTTAGATCGATTATGATGTTGTCGTTGACACGTCCACGCTCTGTAGTCATCTTGATCTCTTCGGGGGAATGTCAACATTGGCGACACGACGTTCGACTTGGTCATTTACTTAAAATTATTATTGTTAGTTGTACCATTATGAAACGATTTATGCTGATATCAACGCGATTTCATATCGTTGTTCCGGAGATAGTTGGACAAGTGTCCTATCTGTGCCAGTAAAATTATTGCTTGTACCCGTGGCTGACTCATAGTAAAAAAACAGGGTTGTGTCTGTAAACAATAACATTAAACTATTACGTTGTTGTATAGAATCTGTACAGAAAGTCGTCATGAAGAGTTTCCATGCACAGACAATTCAATATATCTACGGGCTCATTGTTAATTTCGACGCTAAAGTTGCCTGCTTGTTGACTCGACCAGTTTTGTATTTGATGTGTTTAAGCTGCCAACAAAATAGCCGCCATTTTGATGGAATGACAGATAAATGACTTTCACAAGTGAAATAAAGAGACTTCCGTTTAACAGATGAATGGATCCTAGATATTTTACATCAACATGTCGATTAAGTCTATTCGCATGTACAAAGATGTTGCTATAGAGATACGTGTTATTATAAATCTATTATTACCTTACGAAATAACATTACAATCAAAAGACTAGACAAACATAGACATTAGCTGTAGTGCTGGAGATAGTTGAATGATATTAGTAAATTACGACGACTTTCAAAACACAGATAAACGTTATTCTTTACTGAATGAGAAATATTCATTCATTAAAAACAAACTACACAAAGCACCATTTTGAAGAATATAATATACAATACATTCTGATTGCTTGATAAAATTTAGAGGGCAAATCAAAATTATACTAGATAATCCTAATCACTATCGGATCTAACGGTTAAGCCTGCTTAATGATATAAATATCATGTGTATATTTAAGCAACTTGCATGTAAAGAGATGATTTATATCCAAGAAATGTTATGATAAATCTATTTCATTTATTGTTAAACTTTCGTGTCCAAATAAAAACCGTACAAGGCAACCTGTGTAATATGAAATCTACCTGTCAGCTCATTTAAAGGAATTTTCAATCATGTTGGAACATTAATAGATTAATTAATCTTTTTATGAAACGAATATATTTATAAATTATTGTTTTCATTTAAATGATTGCGAAATGTAGAAATTAATTTAAATGGTTATATCATTCATTTTCATTAAGATGTGGAATAATTGTTGGAAAGTATCTAACATTCAATATTTGCATTCACGTTTAAATTTTACATAATATGTAATCAAAACTTAATTTTATTTTAACAGTTATTAAAAATTTTATTCAAAGTAGACTTCGTGTATTAGATTTACTTATATCTAACCAAATACAGGCGTAATAAAAAAATTACAATCAAATTTATCAATTATCATACACAAATTGAAATGTTGAGAACAATTTATATATAGATCAAAATATATCCATGTTAGAATTAATATAACCTAAAAATGGAATATACTTAAACAATGTAAACTAGCTAATGCAAATTTATCTAATGTTAAATTTGATGCTTACTTACTCTAACGACGCTGTAATGATAATATTGACTATAACTTTATAAGGAACATAACAAATCATATCCAAATAGAGTATATCATTAGAGATTTAATACAATCTAATCAACTTTTACACAGGTTGAGCAAATCACACTACAGTCAAGATATATACATGTCGCATCTATCCTATCTTGGAATGTGCGTATACGTCAGTTCATTGCATCTATATATATATATATATATATATATATATATATATATATATATATATATATATATATATATATATATATAAAGAATACAAATCATATGGCGAATAACAACCCTTTCAAGCGTACTGGATCCACCAAGGGATCACGTGTGTCAGGGATTAATTAAAATAGATGCAATAAACTGACGACGAACAGTACGAAACTAGTAACTAACTAATCTAAGCGCTTTCGACTCTTAATGAGTCTTTTTCAAAGGCAAATACAAAACATATATACGATAAACAAATAAACACAAAAACGTTGTGTTTGTAAACCACTACATGGCTGTCTTCACATGTGCTAAAACTATAAATACAACCAGCTTGTATAGACTAGATGCAGAAACTGAAAACGTTGTATATTTCCCTAAAAGTCTACAAGCCAAAGCGACATCTATTTATACTTTTTGTACATATGTAACGCAGATTATATCCCGGATATTTGATTCTATACCGGTTATTCCTATAGTAAAAATTGAAGGATAATAAGATTTAGAAAATGTTAAGTTTTACTAGTGCATAGTTTTTATTTTCTAGTCTTCTTGGTTTAGACCGCTTGGTTTCAATGTTCTAAGGCGGCCTATCCAGTATGATTCCTTTTCCTTCCTGGTTTCGGAACTCCAGCTGTGGTTGTTAGCTATAGCGATAAGTATTATATCACTGAAAGTGTGGCCAGGGGAGGAGAAGTGTTCTGCGACCGGGCTTCTGTGCAGCTTTTTTGTCATCCAATCAGATCTATGAAGGTTTATCCTTTTGTGTAGCTTTTCAGTTTCTCCGACGTACTGAAGGCCACAGATCTTACATGTGATGAGATAAATCACATTCTCTCTTTTGCACGTTTTGTTTGGACCATGTATGTTTAGTTTTTCTTTAGTCACTGTGCTAGTGAATGTTTTGGTCTCTATCATATGCTGACAGGTTTTGCATCTTTTATCGCCACAGGGTCCAGATTGACTAGGTTGGTTTTGACTAGCGATTGGCGTTAGCTTTGCTCTGACTAGGATGTCCTTTAGGGTTTTTGGTCTCCGGTAAGCTACTACAGGTTTGTTCGGAAGTATTAGGTTTAGTATGTCTGACGATTGCACGGTTGGCCAGTGGTTTGCGATGATTTTACCTACTTTGGGATAGTCTGGGTGATAGGTCAGAATAAATGGTATCCTATCATCCTTTTCTTTCTGTCCATATCTGAGTAGGTCATCACGGTTTGTTTGTTTGGCCCTTTGGATTGCCTCCGCAATCAGGTCTTTGTCGTAGCCTCGGTAAATTAAATGTTTAGCCAGCTCTTCAGACCTTTCTAGGAATCTTTCATCGTCGGAGCAAATTCTGCGTATCCTCAGTGCCTGGCTATATGGAATGTTCTTAATGCAGTGTTTTGGATGACAGCTGGTTGGGAGGAGATACTGGTGTTTGTCGGTTGGTTTCGAGTAGATGTCTGTGTGTAATTTGTTTTCCACCAGTCTGGTTATTTTGTCCAGGAAAACATGATTTGAGTTGGAAATTTCTGCCGTGAATTTTATTGAAGGATGGATGTTTTTTGCCTTTGATATGAAGTCATCCAGACTTTCTCTTCCATACTGCCACTTCATTTCTATATCATCGATAAAGCGTACCCACTGGTATGGTGTACGCTCAACCGATGCTAAGAGCTGACCCTCAAGTTTTCCCATGAAAATGTTAGCATACGAAGGGGCCATTTTAGTACCCATTGCAGTTCCATTGATTTGTAGGTAGTTTTCTTCATTAAATTCAAAGTTGTTGAGTTTTAGGACAAGCTCCAGGAGTTGGACTAAGAAGTGTGTGGGTGGATTGTTTGCAGTTCTTGTTTCCCATGCTTCGCTACATGCCTGTAACCCTTCGTTGTGCGGTATGTTGGTGTACAAAGATGTGACGTCTAAGGAAGCAAGTAATGTATCTGGCAGTAATGGTTCACTAGCTTTGCTTTTTATGAGATAATCTGTCGTGTCTTGAAGATATGATGGTAATTTGTGGACATGTGGTCTCATAAAATGATCTAAATATTCTGATATCCTTTCTGTGGGGTGCCCGTTACCTGAGATTATAGGTCTGCCAGGGTTTCCTTGTTTGCGAATTTTGGGTAGAAGATAAAATCTACCTGCTCTTGGGTTTTCTGGGCTTAAGTAGTTTTTCGTTTGCTGGTCTATGTGTCCGCTTTTGTAAGCCTCGTCAATAACATTAGTAATGATTTTTGCATATTCCAGCGTTGGATCATGGTCCAGTTTTTGGTAGAACCTAGCGTAACTTAGTTGTCTACTTGCTTCACTAATGTAGTCTTCCCTATTCATAACGACAACAGCGGAACCCGTATCTGCAGGCTTAATTATAATGTCTGTTCTGCTTTTCAGTGAGTGCAGGGCATCTGTTTCTTCTTTTGTCAAATTAGAATATTTGTTAGTATGGTTGATATGTCTGGAAGTATCGTTTTCAACCGAGTTGATAAAGGCTTCCAGATTCGGAATTGAAATTTTGGGTGGGGTCCAGTTACTTTTCTTTCTAAATGTGGGTTGGTCGCAGCTTATATTTTCCTTTGATTTGTTTGTTGGTTGCAAGGCAAAATGGGCTTTGAGTCTTAGTCGGCGGATGAACTCTTCGGTGTCATTCTTAAGCTTCCCTCTGTCGTATGTTTTTGGACGGGGACAGAAACTCAAACCTTTCGATAAAAGTTTTATTTCTGCATCAGTACGTTCTAAATTGGAGATATTGACTACTGTGTTAGTAACAGTTGCATTAGTGTTTGTTACAGAGTGCTTGCGATTCTTCCTTTTGCGGCGATTTTTCTTCTTACGGTTGTAAAATTTAACATTTTCTAAATCTTATTATCCTTCAATTTTTACTATAGGAATAACCGGTATAGAATCAAATATCCGGGATATAATCTGCGTTACATATGTACAAAAAGTATAAATAGATGTCGCTTTGGCTTGTATACTTTTAGGGAATTATACAACGTTTTCAGTTTCTGCATCTAGTCTATACAAGCTGGTTGTATTTATAGTTTTAGCACATGTGAAGACAGCCATGTAGAGGTCTACAAACACAACGTTTTTGTGTTTGTTTGTTTATCGTATATATGTTTTGTATTTGCCTTTGAAAAAGACTCATTAAGAGTCGAAAGCGCTTAGGCTAGTTAGTTACTAGTTTCGTACTGTTCGTCGTCAGTTTATTTCATATATATATATATATATATATATATATATATATATATATATATATATATATATATATATATATATATATATATGAGGATCAAAACCAGTATGCATACTTTTGTACATTACATTTGTGTCAGTCTTTCTTCATAAATTTATGTTCGTACACTTTTCAGTAACATTTATGTTTTTAGTTAATATAATATATTTACTTAAATTATATGAAGAAAAAATGCAAATAAAATATTTAACTTTGAATATTTTTTTACTTTCTTATTAATTCATGACACAAAACGTTATACCTAACTAACCTGATAATTGAAAACTAACTTAAATCCTTTCATTATTATTTTTTTTTTTAAAAAAAAATATTGGAACATCTCCATGTAGATTTTGTTGGCAATTATTAAGAAAGAAAGATGCTTACATTTATTGATCGCATTTATTACTTATTCTTCATTATTTTGCTCTCTCAAACTATGATTTATGAATATCAATATTATTAATAATTTATTATTATTATTATTTCATCATGCATGTCATCAAGAAAAATAGTTTTCAATATTTATATATCAATAGCTATGATTCACAAGAATGGTTATAATGCTGATAAACTCGCGTTCACCTTTTTATCATTATACTTCATCTAATATTTTTTCACACTACTATTCTGTGCTGTATCAACCATCAATCAAAATACTATTAATCACAAGGATGATAATCTTTTTATCCACCTTTTTCGTGTCCTGTGCATGAGTACACATTAAAGCATAAAACGCATCTTTGCTCTTAAAATGAAAGAGTTTGATATTTAGGAAAGAATTTAGAAAGCATGAATGGAGGATCAATTTAAACTCACTTTGCTTGTCCACCTATTGGAATACAGATTTTGGCATGAACGAAGACACGATAATGAAGCATTTAGCTTCGGTATCCAAAATTCAAATACGGACAAATATAGAAAGTTCTTAAAATTTTGAGCTACTCTTCGAAAACGTACGCAATCGCACCGGCCTAGACTTTGTAAACAACATTTGATTTTAGAATTGGCGTTACATATACCAGCTTGAAAGGATTGTATGCGAAAATGCTTTTATTCATCTTTTATTAGCTTCTCTTTAAGGGTGTTAGGGAGCAAGTTATGTAAAGCTTATCTATTGTTTTTAGTAAAGGTAACCAGCCTTGAATCTTGATCTGCATGTGTCAGTTGAAACGTCCTTTATATCATGGTACTCTTTGCCATGTTTGATTAAAATAAGTATAAATGTTTCCGAGGAGTTAAAAATAGAAACTGTGAATGGAAAACATGCAAGCTTCAAACATAACCATTCCATACGTCTACGCAATCCTATAACCAGGTGTGTTTAAAGTACAAAGAATATAGACAGCGAGCATTAGAGTCTTAGCGAAGGATCTAAACTTTTGATGTTATGGGATATGATTATGATTTTTAACGTAGCTTTAACAATTTGTCAGTCTCATCGTTAATATATTTATAGTGTGGCAGTCTATAGTGATGGCTAGCACTAGGGCATCAAGCCGCAGACATGGAACATGATGCCCCACCCAGTAACATTATACTGACACCAGGTGGACCAGTCCTAACACTAACCTCTTAATGTTGGGCGTCAAACGAGGTTAGCTGTTAGGATCATTTTTGTAAGCTCTTGGTATGACTCGACCGAGGATCGAACCCAAGACCTCCCACATCCGAGGCGGACGCTCTAAACACTATTCCAACAGATCGGCATTTTAAACTTTTGAGGCATGGGTACAAACAGGACAAGATGGTCGTATATGTGTCACAAAAATGACGTCTGAGTTAGATATTCAGAGTGCTTCAAGATGTACAATCAATATATGGTCTTAAAATACATACTGGTAATAGAAAATAATAAGAAGCAACAAAGTTTGTAAAGTGCAACAAATAATTTATTTCCCTAGATAACAAAATTGAAATTATAAAAATAAGTTACAGTATTGCGAATCAAATCCCCAAAAATCCTAGAATTAGCAACACAAGCCCTAATGAATAAAATTATGAATAAACTAGTGGTATTTCAAGTAATCTCTAACTATGATGTATTTATATGGTTGCAGTGGCCGGTAGTTACTAACATAATAACGTAAGAACGGCCTGAATTGTATTGATGTGCCAACAGTCTTATTTTGAATCACCATAATATAATTATGTGTTTCCTTGTTCGAATTCACTACAATTCCTGAATAATGTACGTTTCCAAGAATAATATGAGCACTTTGTATTTCAAGGGAAGAATAATTTGAATTCAATAATTTCAACTAAAAATCTCTATAGAAATGATTCTGCCTCAAGACGTTATTGCGCGAATTGATAATGTTTAGATAAACAATATTAGACACTCGACTTGACATTGGTCACAATTACTATTTTCTACTTGGCATTGTTCACAATTACTATTTTCTACTTAACACTGGTCACGCTTAATATTTTCTACATACCATTTGTCACAATTACCATATTCTATTTGATATCGGTCATAATTACTATTTTCTACTTGATATTTGTCGCAATTACTATTTTCTTAGAACTGCAAACCGCTAAATGGATTCCAAAAGATTCCAAATATTTAGAAACCATCTATTACAGAAAGTATGATATACTATATAATGAAGTAGATTCTGCATATCATGGGGAATTCAAACTTTCTGGACTCAGATTGAGATGCTCATGTTGTTTACAAAGCCGAATCAACGACTCTGTTCTGGGAGAAAATAAATATGAAGGTCATGTCTAAAGTACATTTATCCAAAAGCATATAATGATTTCAAATTTGAATGACCTAACAAAAAATTAGATATACCTAAAAATAAAATCTCAAATTTATGTTTTGTCACACATTGCTGAAACTATTGTACACGTTGGACACACATACATGAATCTAACATTTGAATATATATATATATATATATATATATATATATATATATATATATATATATATATATATATATATATATATATATATATATATAAACAATTTACTAATTAGTAAAATCTGAACTTTTTATCCGAATAATTGTTACTGAATAAATAGCGTAGTATATCTATAACTGAATAATTGTATCTTTACCACATATTTATAACATTTCTATTAAACAAGCCAAAAAATTGAAACCTAACAATTTCCTTGAAAAGTTGTTTTGCAGACCCGTGCACTGTTAAGATCCAATCACGTCAAACATCCAAAAAGAACCTTTTATAATTTTACTTCCATATTTTTTCTATAACGTGCAAGCTGTACATGCATTTTAACTCTGTTCGGAACAGGTAGAGATCGAGTCTGCTAATATAATTTCACATAATTAACTCCCTCTACAGCTGATTTTAAGTGTTATTGCCGTACGATGAATATTTGTTTAAGGACTTTTTAATTGTTACGTACGTTGCTACATACTGGTTATTTGTTGATACTATTGCTTCAATATCGCACAGTTTTAATTCTCAAATTAATAGAAGACACGAAGATTTGTCAACGCTGCTCTGATATAATCTTTGAGTTCAATGTCAGTTTCTATAAATTTAGATAGAGCCATTTTATTGCAATGTGTTAGTAATGGACTCAAATTGGTTTTAATTTGGAACAAGTTGCAAAATCGAGAATTATCCGAACTTCACCACATTCCAATTTGTTTATAGTTTCCTTTAAGAACGTGATCCATTTACCAGTCTTGCCTAATTCACTTTCCATTAAGAGCTGCCTTTATACAGTATTCTTACACACTTTCGTATTCTAAACCAGTATTTAACTAACTTAAGTACTCTTAATGACTATCTGGCATTCTTTCAAGTTCACCGTGTTAACGTCAGACGTAGATATTTTTCCCTTTAGCAAACATTTGCAACGTACGCTTCGACGGCTTCGCTCTGGTGGATTACCCATATTTTTTTTTAGGAAAACATGTATATCAAAAAGTTATAAACACTAGAAATAATTTAATTTAAAAAAAATTATATTACAAAAAAACATTGTCATTGTTTTCAATACCTTATATGTCAATATGTGTTCAGTTGTAGAGCATTAAACAAACAACGCAAAATTAAAATAATTATGATAAACTAATTTTTTAAGCAGGTCAATAGTACTGCTGTCTAAGGGTAAGTACTTAGATTACAATTATTGGCGTAATCATGCAAAGTATACATGAAACCTTTGAGAAAATCTAATGTTTTATTGACAATAAAACTAGCGCCACACCCACAAGTAACATAAAAATGGACAAGGAGTCTAGCTACGTACATATATTTCCCATAGAGTATATTAATATTTCCAGATCTCCAATAATTACCCAAACAGTATCATGATCACATTTTACCTTGTACCAAACATGCCCAGGCTAAAAAAAGCACTAAAGGTACCCTACTGTGAAAAGTATGGTTTAACGATACTGCACACCGTGCGCAGAACATAAAACCTATTGCCAATTTTTCTTGACTTAAAAATCTATTAATCAAATAATCTAAAACAAAAAATAGCGTCAGTTTCTCCAACTTGTTCTGGATCGGATAATTTGTAATTTCCTTCTCACGATTCAAAATTATTTCATTTACGATACTAGTGAATGATTTTGGAAAAAGAGCTCAAAAGAGTAGTTTCCTTATCATTCTTCTGTTACAATCATCACCAGACTTTCTTATTCGTTTAGGTATCGATAATAAATCTTTGACAATATACAGTCTTGGTTAAAAATACCTTCGGTAAATCAAACCAGTTAGAGGTAAAAAAAAATTGTTTTTATCATTTGACTCGAATTATAAAATAATAATATTCCAAACGTGATTACGAGGTGTTTCAATTGCCATGCCTCTTTGCTAACAATTGGTGCATGAAATTTGTGGTAGTATAAGTATTGTGCCAAATACTATTAAAACTTCACGATTCACTCTATTTCCCGCTGAAAACATTAAAACGAAAGGAAAACCTTGGCACCGTGGATGTACTCCATTAGTTGGATTATTCACTAGCAATGTAGGTGCACCTTAGGTTTACATTACTTTTAATATTATGTAATGTAAACACCTACACCTTGCATAAGTTTATGTCATACTCCATTGACTGTGACTTGGAGATACAATTCATAATCACGATTGAAAGAAAGGGTCGACCTAAAATGGCAGGTGTGCTCAGTGATTAAAACTGCTTTGCGTTTTATTTTGGTTCCTTGATTTGGTCAATATTCTGAAACCCACCCAAACATGTTTTAAGATAGCATCAAAGGATGTGCCCTTAAATATAATAGGAGTGACTACGATTGTATTTTCTACCAAAGTACCTGTACACATTATTTAAAATCATAGCTACAGTTGTGGCAGTATGTTCAGTAAATGAAATTCCATTTAGTCGCTGGATAATCAATTCTTAGATTGAAAAAAGTTCAGTATGTATTTAAATCGTAGTGAGAAACATTAACACGCAAAAAAAGTATATGCAACTACATAATAATCTCAAATAAATGACAGTCTTGCTTAATGTTCAGACAAAAGTATTAAACAAAATATGTTTTGGTAAAACGTTTTCAAGAAGCTGCCTGAAGCAATTAACTTGCGATTTCACAGAGGCTTATATAAAATATCTATCGGTTAATCTGAAATGAATGAAAATGTATCTATTTGGAATACATACATATGTATTTGCAGAGGTTTAGCAGTGTGACAGGCGTGATAAGCATTGGCAGCTTAAAAGAGATACAATTATTATATTCCTTAAATAAATGATCATGTCAACTGAGATACTGAAATTTTGACTCAATCTCACACATATTTGTAGATTCGTTTTGAAGAAAAATAGCTATTGCTACATAATTCCCTCCTAGTGTCATTTTCTTGATATTTATGGTGTTTATTGTATTTGAAATCTCTTCGATGAACTGTGTCAAGCTCAACCTATTCAACTTACTTTGACGTAGCTAACTACCAATGACTGACAATCAAGGGTTGCTAATTTATAGACTGCATCGGTTAATTTCAAAACGACTGAACTGAGCCAAAGTAACAAAGTCAATCAGGAAGACAGAAAAAGCAGAACCTTATCCATACAAGACACAATATAATTGTATATATCTTGAATAATTTTCAAAACGTTCACAAAACATAGTTAAAGATCGTAAGTGTACAAACTTGTAATACAATGTCAGGCTCATTTTTGGCATAAAAAAGGAACACAACAGTTTAATAAATGAAGGAAACGTATCTTTTCAATGGAGATACCACCAATGGATTCTTCTTAAAGATTACAGGTTAACTCATTTAGCTACCTCTTACATCCTTTAGCATGGCTTATCAACTTTCACCTTCATTCCACTGGCGCATCTCTTAACATGCAGACGAAAAATTAATGCAAGATTTTATGATGTTTGACTTTGATGGTGCTAAATGAATAAAAAATAAAACAAATCACAGAACTAAGAAATTAATTGTGCAAAAAAACACGGCAATGTTGCTGGCAAATATTTAATGATATCATATATGTTGTGCTGTAGAAGTATGCAAAAATACGAAGTAAACTAAATAACGTCTTAAGAGATATGAATCAGTTGCAAGTTTTACGAAACTTTCAATTAATTCTCCACTACTGGAGGTTAAATTTGACTATTATTCCTGAAATGTGTGGCTGCTGGAAGAAAAAAGAGCTGTTCTTAACGACACTGTTCTAAAGAAGGTGCAACAGAAGGATCACTTTGTCACAACTCCAGGGATCAATTACAGATACGTTGGTATGTGCAGCGTACCGTGATGCAAAACTGTAATGTCAAGGTATGTGTTGAACAGGATGAGGGCTACTTAATTCTTTCATTACAAAGTACTTTTAACTGACATATCAAATTTTGGTTCATTATTTAATACGACTCTGACGACAAAGAAAGTGTCAGACCAGATAAATTGTGGAAATGTTTAATATGTTTCAGATAACAATAAATAATATAAATGATATAGCATTATTTGATACAGTAACCGTCAAATTATAATTGACGATCCATGTTTACGTAATCAAAAGTAACACTTAAAAACCAAAAATTACCTTGTTGCAATATTCAGGTGAAAGATTGTTTACTCGATGTAGAAATTCCCATATTCACTGTCACATATTTGTGACAGGATATTTTCAGTATTTGACATGGAACGGATGACTATAGGATATGTAAATAAATTTGATTTAGAGTCTTAATTGCATCACAAATTTCTCGCCTAAATATACAGTGCTTGGATAAATATCCTTCAGTTTGTACACCGATTTATTTTCACATTCTTCTTTTAACAGCATTGTATTTATTCACTTCTGAAAGCTAACATTTAAACCACTCTTATATATATATATATATATATATATATATATATATATATATATATATATATATATATATATATATATATATATATATATATATATATATGGTGGATTTCATGATATAGGTGTGTCAACCACCTAAAACCCAAACCCATACACCCGCCATCAGCTGTGCAACACCTTTAGTTTTACTTGTTGGTGTTGTTACTGTCTTAAGGTTTAACTATATTTCAAGTCAAAAATATGTCATACACGACATAACAAGCCCTCATTGTGGTACATTGCCCATATTCAGATAGACGAGACCATTTTCCCCAAATTCCTTCTGTGACTCGAATCGAAAAGCTAGAAATCGCCGACAAAATATTCTTTTAAAAAAGAATTTTCTTGAAGGCGCTTTTATAAATATTTTACCATGATCGCAGACAATCAGTAAAGAGAATACTGCCCTTTATTTTCATGGGCTTTATTCGGAGCAATCAGATCCACCTAAATAGATAGGCTAACATGTTGAAATCTCAAAAGTACTGAATTGCACAAAATATAGAAAAAGTGTACCAACAATGTGATAAAAATGAAAATTTATCATATTTATATTGTGAAAAACTGGTTTCCTTTCAAGCAGCTTTGAATGAGTATCTGACCTTCATATATTCATTGAGCAACCTTGTATAACAAATATTGGTGGTCGATACAATACTTACATGGTTTGATGTATACCTCACTCAGTCTTATATAATATTCAAACTAGATGACGCATAAATGCCGTATGCTATTATTTGATTCTTCATCTAACGCTTTCTATTCTCAATTTTCGCTAAAACTTTTCCGTGAGCAGTGCCCAATGAGAAGTTCGTATATGTAAATATTATTTAAGTAAAAACATTCACAAAGATATATACTAAGACACAATTTTTTCGTAAAAGTATTAGGATTGAAATTCTATTCTCTCTAAATCTTCTCTAAATCACATTAAAAGTAATAGTTTTATTAAATTATATTGAAAGTATTTCTCCACTAAGCTATAGCGAGGTTGAAA